>JAODGE020022078.1:0-11145 GCA_027574965.2 Ecitophya simulans
GCGTTCGTTAGCCGCGTCCGGCGAACTATCGCGGCGCGATAACGACGCGCGATAATAAAACGCGCCGGAATAAAATCGCCGAGTGATTTATTATCAATGCGCTTTTTGCGCCGCGCATTCGCACAAACCGCGACGCCGGTCGACGCGCGCTCGACGAACGATCGAAACGTTCGACGAAAAAGTCCGGCAAGATTAATTATCGGTAATATCCGCGCGGCTCGCAGCGGCCGCGCGTTTTTTTTACGTTCCGTTCGAGCCGATCGCTCGCATCGCCGACGTGCGCCGAGCATTGATTGATAACGCGGGCGTAATTAATAATTTGCGCAAAAGTAAATATGCGTCGGATTCGCAATTGTTGGCAAAAATCGCAGATCGACGCGATACTCACTGGAGGCCTTTGTACATGGCGGAGTAAACCGGAAAGCCGCGCTCGTCGACGCCGACGTCGTCGGTGTACAGCCAGGTGCCGCCGAGCGCCGGCGCCAGCTCGTAGACGGCGCAGGCGAAGCCCTCGGCGCGGAGGCGGCGCGCGGACGCGAGGCCGGCGGCGCCGGCGCCGATCACCGCCACCCTTTTCGCTGCCGTCGAATGCGACATCTTCGCCGACGCTGGCGGTGGCCGATTGCGTCCAAGACTGACGCGCTTCCGCGCGCGGCGCGCGCTTTTATGAGCCGCGCGCTTTTCAGGAAGCGCAACCTCCTCTTATCGCGACCTGCAAAGCGAAAGGAAACTCTCCCAAATCGCCGGTGCCAAATGCAACTAAACTTTTTCTACGCTTTCTCCGCCTTTTATCAGACCAATGTATCGTCTAAACATTAGACATGCAATATAAACTTTTAACAAAAAAGTCAGTCAAATAAATGTTACAAACGGTATTTCAATTTTAGGCCTAGTTCAATAATGATTATCAAATTCTGTGTAGTCACTCGATGAAAGTCTTCTCCCCAGATCGGTTGTTTGGTCTCAGATATTTTCATTGCTCTACCTTACAGCCACGAAACTTTTCAGACCTACGTGCCAAGTGCAACTAAACTTTTTCTACGCTTTCTCGGTTTTTATTAGATAGATGAGTCTTCTAATCTAGTAGCAACAATCTACACATGAAACATTTAACATGCAATAGAAAGTTTTAACCTAAAAGTCAGTAGAATGTCAAAAACAGTATTTTAATTTTAGGCCTAGTTAAACGATTATTATCAAATTCTGTGTTGTCACTCGATGAAAGTCTTCTCTCCAAACTCTTATTGACGCGTTAAGATCGGTTGTTTGGTCTCAGATATTTTCATTGCTCTACCTTACAGCCACGAAACTTTTCAGACCTACGTGCCAAATGCAACTAAACTTTTTCTACCCTTTCTCGGTTTTTATTAGATAGGTGAGTCTTCTAATCTAGTAGCAATAAGCTATACATGAAACATTTGACATGCAATAGGAATGTTTAACAAAAGAGTCAGTCAAATAAATGTTAAAAAGAGTATTTCAATTTTAGGCCTAGTTTAACAATGATTATCAAATCCTGTGTAGTCACTCGATGAAAGTCTTCTCTTCAAACCGTTATTGAGGCGTTTTTAAGACGGCGACGAATTTCTTGGATAAAAAGTTATGACCGATTTTTGAGGTCCAAAATAAGCTTCACATGTATTTTAAATGGGCACGTTTTCTATCATTTAATGTCATTTTTGACTGACACGCCCGAAAAATATCAAATCATGCTTACCACCATTGGAAACCCAATAAAATGTAGATTTTGAATATGTTTTTAAGGCGGCGGCGAATTGTCTACATAAAAAGTTATAAACAACTTCGTTTGTACGAATATTTTTCCATGTATTTTAAATGGGCACTATTTTTTGACTTCAATGTTAATTTTGACCGACACGCCTAAAAATTTATGAATCGTGCTTAGGCTCAATCAAAAGGTAATACAAAATTACATATGTACCAGTATTTATCTGGGCGACGAATTGCCTGCATCACAAGTTACAGCCATTTTAGCAAATTTCCAATGTATTTTAATTAGACATGCGTATTTTATTTTAAAGTCATTTTTGACCGACACGCCCAAAAATTTCGAATTGTGCTTAAATGCAATCGAACGCCGATTAGACGTAGCACACATACATATGCATAACTGCACGACGAATTATCTGCGTAAGCGCGTTATAAGCGCTTGAAAATGTTTACATGTAAATTTTCCATAAGAGCCATCTATTGCTACCAGATCTAGGGCTGGGTTCTCAACGCTGCGCGACGCGCACGCGAACGAGTGAGATCGTTGTTTTTTTTTTTGATTGCTCTCGTTTGCCGCAGAAATGCATGGTACTCATCTCAGTCGAAAAACGCAAATTATCTCCGCGCGCAATGCGCACGCGCGGGCCGAACGCGAGCGACGACGACGACGACGACGAGTGCATAATTAGACGGAGCTTCACACGTTTGCACGCCGGCGAATGTGGAGCGCATCCCAGAATGCGAGCGGGCAACAACAACAAAAACGCACGCGCCGAGCACGTCGGCGCGGCGCGTTTCCGTCCGCGCACGTCTAGCTGGGTCAGGGCATTGCCGGCGAAATTCAATTGATATATTTTCATGGAAGCTCGCAGGATGGTAATGAGGAAGCGTACCTGCGACAGGACAAAATGATCGTCGGCAAACATTGTTGCTCGGCGGCGCGGTCGCGCCGAGTCTGGTTCGCGACTCTTCGCGTCGCGCGCATGCGGGCGCGCGCGCGCGGAAATAAATCAGCATTGACAATTGAAGCGCCATCGACGCTGGCACCGATTGAAAACGGCCATTACGGCGACGATAAACAAGCAAAACAATTGATATTAGAGAAATTTACGAGCGATTGAAATTTATGGACAACGAAAACACGTCGCGCACGCGGACGCGAAGCGCGCTGCGAGTCTCGGCGCGCGTGGCGGGACGTGGCTGATAAGACGCGCGGAACACCCAGCGCGCATCGCGCGGTGGTGGCGAGCGAAATTTATGCGCGCCGTGTGTTCAATTATGATTCGCGCAACACACGCAGCCGCGATGCCATCGCGACGCTTCCTGCGTCGGTAGCCGATCGAGATCATCGCGCGAATTGCGGACGCACGCCGCGCGCCGAAGTGTTCTCAAATTAATATCAATATTATATAGATGTTGCGGCAATAATGGATTGTGGTATGCAAAAGAGTGGACCGTTAGCGTGCCGCGCGCTTATTATGATAAACGCGGCGGATCGCCAACCGCAATGAGTCGCGGCCCCACCCCAGCATGCGTCGCGGCGACGCGAATGGCAACAGAAATAAATAATAATCACGGTCAACGTATTTACGCAAACCCGCGGCACGCTCTGAATGGAGCACGGCCTGCGCCTGACGAGCGGCAGCGCGTCTCGTCCGCCGGACTAGGCGAGTGGTATCGGAGTCGTAAACCAACCGGATGGGTTCGGCCCAGGACGATAATGTCGAAAGTAATAGCGATGGGACCGGCGGTCGTTACGATTGTTGCAACAATTGCGCCGAACCTTGCGGCCCATCCGTAGATAACCGAACGCTAATTGATAATTAATTTGCATCAACATACAGCGTGTCTCTCGTGCGCTCGCCAGCAGGCACGTCGATATTCAACCTGGGCGCGCCTGCAAAGGTGAAAATCATTGCGGCCGTCGGAAAGACGGCTGGTACGGGCGTCGATGCAAATGCCCAAACGTTTACTTTGCAATAAAGATGAAGCGAATTAGAAGTGCACGTTAGGTGCAATTGCCGATCCGCGGCCCGCCAGTGATGTTGCACACGTGCGCCATCTCATTCCCACAATTAATTGTATTTCTAGGTGGTCATGCAATTACACAAGGGCAATGATTAGTTCGCTCGGCTCGCACAATGATTTTATACGACCATCGGAGATATGGCCGCGCATTTATTTGCCACACACGGCCCGACACATTAGACCCGCGGCCGATCCCAGAACCTTGCGCCAGGTTGGCCCGCGTCGCGTTTTTCCGGCGCCGGCGTTCGTTCGTATCCGCGCGCCGACACAGTTATATGGTCGGCAATAAAGTCCCAACAGCGGGCCCAACAGCATTCGACACCGGGCGACGGATGCTCCGGCGCAAAGAGTTTACTGCAACCAGTAACGAACGGCTTTATTAAATAGTTTTGTGGGTGCCGCGTGATGAAAAAAGTGCGGCGGCGCAGCGCCGAACGGGGCCGCGCAAAAACAAACGCATTAGACGAGTCCTCTTTGATGGAGCACTTGCAGTAAGTGCCGCAACCGCAAAAACGCTCGAAACTGCAGTTTGAGCGTTGCTCGCCGCCTTGGATTGGCACATTTTCGAACACGTCGAAGAGCCCTCTTAGCGCAGATGGAACGGCAGAGACCTCGAGACGCGATCTTCCCCCCCACCCCGCCGATGAAAATTTACCGGCGCCGGCGGCGCGAATTTGGCGCGCTATTTAGAAAATGGAATCTTATCGATTTCCATCCGCGCGCAAATGGCGCACCGATAGCGTACGTGTGTACCTGCGCGGCGGCGGGCATGGCGTAATTTTGCAGCAATGAAAAAAGAAGCGCTCATGATGAAGAAATTTGTTTTCGCCGTGTAACCTAGCCCGACGCGCCGGTTTCGCAGATTCGCTACACTTTAGCACACTTTGCGCGGGGCGCGCGCGCGAGTGTGTGTTTGTGCGCGCGCGCGCGCGCGGAACCGAGAAAAATGATGATTCGACGTCGTGCGCGCTCGGCGAAAGCGCTGAGGTGCACGTAGAGAGGCGGCGGCCGCGCCAGACGCCCGGTCCCGGCGCGCATAACGACGGCGTGATCGGAAAAGTATGAGGAAACACTTCGGCAAATTGAAAATGGTAATGAGATGGCGTGCGATGCTAATAAATCTTGTTCGGATCGATCCCGTGGCGCGCGCCCACGACTATCCCTCGAAAATAATGAATTATCTCATTTCGTCGGCGATTCATTAGGTGTGTTTTGGTTTTTTGGTTTGCTTTTTTTATTAGCCGGGGCATCGCCCTGCGCGATATTACCGGAAAGTTTCATCTATTCATCCCGATTCGACGTCCTTTTTAGGCGGTCCGGCCGCAGCGGCGACTCGCCGACTAAACGGCTCGACTCGTCGAATCGCGGCGTAATTGATGAATTATTTCAGCGGTCGCCGGGATATTTATTACCAATTATTTTCGCGTGCATCTTCCGAGAAGCCGGCGACGGCCGCGGCCATCAAGGAAGTGAAATCCGAATGATTGCCGGCAACGCGCGACCGCCGCGGATGCCGAACCCGTGGCCGCGAGCGCGATAGTAGCCGGCCGGCCGGTTTGTTACTTCCATCTTGGCCACTTTTGCGTGCGCCTTTTAGCGAAAGTCCTCGCGTCCCCGAGGCGGACGTCGTCGCCGGTACGCGCAACACAATGCCGCCACGACAGCCATCAAAACGGAGCGCGCACCGCTCCGTCTCGTCGTGCGTCCGCAACGGCGCTCGGACATAAACAGTCCCCGTTTCATATTGTTTTGTTTTTCCGAACTTGGCTGGCTTTCCATGCGAAAAGGGATAAATAATAATAAATTATATTCGCCGCGGCGCACAATGCCCCCCACATACACGTTCGGAGTCCGGGAAGTCATTACGGTTCGCCGGCGCGTACCCGTCAAACGTGGGCTTCCTTAAAGGATCACTTTTCCGAGATGAGCGCACATTAAAATGCATATTATGCATATGACAGGTGCCATAAAAGGGGCGCGGATCGCGAGTGATCCGCGGGCCGAAAACCAACGCGCCGGCGACGCCATTTGAAATGTTAATGCGACTCGCGGAACATCATTGATCGCGAGAGGTCGCCGTTTATTCAATTTCAAGTAGCCGCCGCTCGGAACGTGCGCGATAATCCCGATGGCTAACTGTAGTTTGGGCCGCGGCGGCCAAACGACATCGCACATTTCACTAGCGGAACGCGTTTACATAATTCCTTCCACAAAGTGCTAGAGACAATTTCCATTAGGCTGGAAAAGCGCCAATGACCAGATGACACCTTTCCAATGGTCGCGTCGGCCGCGCGCGCGGCGTCCGCAATTAGCTGAAACCTTCGGCTTCCTGCAGGCCGGCAGGTACGCTCGCTCGGCGATTACTCGGTAGAGTGCGCACGAAAGAAAACCGTTCGTCACGACGCTCATGACGGATCACTCGGCGCTCGAGCGAACGCCCGGACGTTGATAAAAAGAAGTCGTCCGAACTTATCGCAACGACGCCACGAGGACGCGCTCGGCGATAGAGGGCCGAGAGATGTCGGCGGCGAGGACGTGGGAACCGAAACGCCGAAAACGCACGCGCGGCGCGCGGTGAAGGCATGCCGGATGTTTTGAGCGTAACGACAACGCTAATAAATATCTATCAGGCGTGATTCGTGCGGCATGTTGCAAGTCAGGCGTCCACCTCCGCGCTTGGCTGGTGTTAAGTTGTCTTAAACGCCTGCCGACGCCGACACGTGAATGCTTAATCGCCGTGCGCGCGCGCGCCGGGACTTTCACTCTCGGGATCGAGCATCGCGCAACGCGAACGCTTTTCGAAGCTACGCGCCGCGCCGCATGGTTTCGTGTTTGGCCGTCCGTTGTTGCGGCGACAACGTCGAACCGCTCGTCGAGCTAGGAACAGGTCTCCGTTTGCAGTCGTCGCGTGACTTAATGACCCCCGGATGGCTTTCGTAATTGTGAGTGGCAAATTGGTTGGCGCGCCGCTCTGCAGAAATGCAGAAATGTATTAAGGCGGTGCACGATTTTCAGCAGAATCGAGTGGCCGCTCGCGCGGGCCCGCAAACCGCACTCCCGTGCGATGCGTGGCGCGCACGGCGGCGCTGCGCATAATTAGTGGAGAATTTGCGAAGAGGCGACTCGAATGCCGTTACTCGTCATAACGTCCTCCGTCCGTACGGCGGTTGACTCGGTCGGACGCGGCGCATCTTGACCTAGCGAACGCGAGCACAAAGGACGCGTCGACGTTTCGCCTACCTCGGAGGAGTCGCAGTGGGCTTCAGCATGGGACCGGGTCGAAAGGCCGAAAACTACCTGAGATTAATATTCAGGCACTTGACTTTTTAATGGATGACAAAACCGCAAAACGATTTATTCAGCCATCGTAAAAATGAATGGACGATATGCCTAAATACTACCTACTTTCGCCGACCGAACGGCAAAGTTCGACGGAAAAGGATTTAAGAAACAATACTCTAATTCTTTCTTAATCTTTTCTTAAATTTTTCTTAAATATATCCGTAAACGAAGAAACAGATTATTGATACCAAAAGAGCCGTACGTGTAAAGGATTAACAACTTGTAACGGCGAAGAAAGATTCCATGAAATTTTTGTAATTGTCAAAGGCGTATTATTTGAAACTTCCGGAAAAACGCCAAAATCTTTAACCCACAGTTCCCTGTCTTTACCAAATGAATCTATAATGAACCGTAATTCTGTTTTGCTTTCATTGCACTGATTTCTTCTGATCTCTGTGCAATTTACCGTGATTTTACGTTCTTTTACCATTGTTGCTATTGCAATATTCTGTCACGATGGAAGTTGTTGTTGAACGTACAACTTATTAGGTTTTTTTTTCTTTGTAATAGTTTTTTTTTAATTTGTAATAAAATAGTTTTCTTATTGTCTACATTTGCTCGGGGTGGCAGGGTGGTTCTGTGCTAATAAGTGCAGAAATAAGCATAAATTTTGGTTATGTGATGGTTATATTATTGTCTAAATATCGAGTTCCAATAAAAAAATTAATGATTTATTAACCCATATCCCATTTGATGAAATAGTCGTAATCTGCTACTGTATAAGCTATTTAATAATTTCTTAACACATAACACTCAGCGTACCTTTATTCCAACGAACTCACTACTTGTCCCGGCATTTATCGCAATAGTTTCTTCAAAAATTTGAGACCTTTGAAGCATACTGGTGGGTTGGATTTGAGCGTCGAGTTTCGTGTTTTGGGCATGAAATAAAACCATAAACCTGGCAAAACAAGCTATCGACCCTCAATAAAGAACCCAACCGCCGCAGGCAAATTTTCGGCCTTTCGTTCCCGCTCCGTTAGTTGCGGTAGACTTTTTTGGGCCGCTTCCCGGCTCAACGGCGGGTGTGACGTATATTTTTGTAGTGCTGGATGTGTATTCTAAGCTAGTGGCATATCCCCTGAAGAAAGCCACTGCAGCGTCCATCGTGAATCAATTGGAGCGCCGGTACTTCCTCCGTCCTCGGCCAGTCCCAAAAAATGTTCCCGTTATACGAAGGCCCTTTCCGTCTTTTTAGAAATGTGGCAACAAGAACGTTCGTTCTAGGTTGTCCCGACACCGGAGTAGAACGCGAGACTTTTCACGCTGCTTACTTCAAGAAATACTATGCTCCGGATGGAGTTACTTGAGGTGGAACCATCGGCTCTGTGGATCTGTTTCTGATGATATCTTGCGCGTACTCAACAGCCGTGGCGCAAGATAGGAGATAGATGAACCAGATCTGACATCTGCCGGCGTCGGACTATTTGTTTGCTATTGTTTTCGTTATTTACATGTAGTTTCCTGCGTTTGTACAATGTGTGGTTGCTTTTTACATAGGCGCTGCAGGGTGTTTTCCCCTTCCTCTGCAATCCTCTTGTTTTCTTGGTCTCTCGTAAAGTTTCCTGCGTTTTGTTCTACATGTGCCTCGTTACAGTTAACGTCTGTGTGCCCATGGCTAGGCCATTTGTGAACTCCACGTGTGGTGTGCCTGCCCAGGTATGTAACCTTGTTTATTCCTTGTGTACTCTGCTAAAACTTTTCTTTGTCTCCCCCAGAACGTTAATTGTAAATAGAGGATTAATAAAGAACTTTTTGTAAATATTTGGTTGCCAAATACCCACTGGAACGGGCCGCGATCCCCACACCCGCCAGAGCTACGTGGTGCTCTGGTACAATATCCATAATATGTATGTAGAATTGCTTGCATATGACGGAATCGCTACCACATGGAGACGCCATGTGAAACGTTTTGCAAACAGCTAGTTAGTGACATAAATTATTTAAAAAATGAATTAAGTATAAAAGTATCCCCACCTATAAATAGACGGATAATTCTCAAAAATGTTCAGTCGTTATTCGTGGAAGAACCATGTCGAGAACATTAACTTGTTAACCGGCACTCACAGTGTCTTAGGTGCGGACTATTATTCTCCAATTGAATTAAATCCCGATGTAGACTATTGTGTCGGATTAATGGTATGTTATACTTATAATTCCATCGCCCACATCTAGAAAGGTGTGAACGATAAGCTTTATTATAGTAAACTAAATACTACTACAATAAGAAGAGATTCAGGCACACATATTCAAATTTTGCGTTTGCAAGTAATTATAATTCTAGAAAGTGCCTATAAAATTAACGATATTGAGAAGTATCTACAAAAATAATTATTTAAAGCGTTAGATAATCCACTATTTATTCTGGACAATGTGCTGAGTTTAAAGGCAAACAAGAGCACGCTGAAAGTCGAGTTACTGTGTAATCATTTTGACTATACTTTAACGACGATTACAAATTAGAAAGATTGCTTGGATTTGGGGGTAAACGCATTGTGCGAGCAAAAGAGTTTGCAACTTCAGATTTGCCTGTGGGCATAATAAAAGTGTCAATTATCGCAATCGCAAGTACTCTACAAATTTGCGCCCGACGTCAATCCTGGGTTTGCATTAAGTAAAGAGCTCAGAAATATTCTGTATCTACCCGTGACTTACCCGTGACTTATGTATTGTTTCATCGATCATATAACAGTGCGCGTACTCAATCAGGACGGTCATTTGATAACATTTTACAGAGAACGCATTGTCGTGCGAATCAAATTGAAACAAAATGGGCCTTTAATTCAATAATTATTCTTTGATTGCTTGATATCGAAAAGAAAGACGAGGAGAAAGATATAAATTACAAGAGCCTTCCAGCGCAAGAGTTAGTAAGATATTGTATTCACAGCAAATTACACCATGCAAGTTGCAGAAATTGCGCGCCATCGGTTATCAACTGAAAAAGTAATGGCGAATTGGTTTGATATCTTTAAGCCGGCATCGTTTGATGATGTCTTTACAAAGTATGAATATCACACGTACCGATCAAAGTATTTTATTGCCGATTAGACGTTGGGAGCTGCATGAACTACCTTCATTACGTCCAACCACACAGAATGTATGGCAGATGAAAACAAGCACAAGCCGCGTTATGTAATTGTAGCATTTCATACCGATAAGCGCAATAAGGATAATCTATACCTTTTCAATGTCAAATTGAGAAGAAACAATTTCAAGTTGAGATTAAACTAATTAAAATTGAGACAAGGCACACTGAAATTTACAAATTTACAAAATAATATCAAGTTGAGATCCAACAAAATTAAAGAAATTATTAACGAAAGTAACCCCAGAACAAAAATTGCAAATTTGCTATTTATTTGTTTGTTTAGTCGTAGTGGATACAAATGACAAAATGACATAAAACATGCAAAATATCAAATTTGACTTCAATGTGTAAAAACTCCTGATGTGTTATCTAATTTTGGTTAGCAGATGCGTGATTAGCGTACCAAAACACATGAGAATCGAGTACGAACTTTGAAAACGATTTATGCATTAAGCACAGTGTGATTGGTGAAAATACCACAACTACATTCGGCGGAAACAATCTATTTTATCAATGCTAAACATACAAAAACGTTTTAACACGCCGTGTGCGTATGAGTTATGAACAAAAAATTGAAATTTTGAAACTAAATTTTAAATTTGAAGACATAAAAGTTGACAAATCAGTAAATTTTACAATAAATAAATCGAGCACAATTTAGTATAACTTAACGAATAAAAATACCTGCTTTTTAAGACGCCTGCAAAGTTAACCACGCTAGGGGTTCAGCCACGCTTTGGTCCATAAGGATTAACATGGGAAATTTTTGAAATGCACATAGCGGGCAACTATGGTGAATATGCCATCAGATCTCGATTTCATTCGATTAAGCGTCTTAAGTGCTTTCCAACGATATCATGTTTAATGTCATTTTCGATGCGTAGCTACGCGAAATTTGCAATTAAAAATTATTTTTGGTCCCATTTAAAATACATTGAAAATTGATTTTATTG
>JAODGE020022091.1:0-32443 GCA_027574965.2 Ecitophya simulans
TCAAACCCCGCGGACGCGCTGTCCAGGAACTTTGGGGTGGAAACGGCCGATGGAAGGGTCCACAGCCGCGCAGCACCAGATATGGCTTTACCGAGCCTAAACGCGACCACTTGCCCGATCATTCAGAGATCTCCCTAGGCCCGGAACACAGCCTTGGAGGGTAGATGTGGACCATTCTTTCCTATGGGGTGCGTGAGCTCTAGCCACCTAAAATGAACAAATTATATATATTTATATATATGTGAGTGATGCATTTGCTATTGTACTGAGCGAATATTCGCAGAATGTGAGCCAGAAGCAATTCAGATCCCTGTTCTCCTCCACTTCTCTTCAGTTTGGTAGACACTCTTTACCTGCTCCACGTCAAGCCCTCTACAAAGAATGGTGGAACTGGCGTGCTGAGGATTGACGCGCTGCCACACCACTATGGCGGTTGCATGTCTATTCATACTGTGCATCCGGCTTCTCTCTCCCCTTTTCCCCTACTGCTGATTGATTATATATCTATCTATTTATCTATCCTCCTTCACCACCACTGAAAAATAATAATAATCGATCACTTGAAAAGCCCAGCCTCTAGCTACATCATACACACTAACACACACACACTCATACGCACCGCAACATGTCGGCACCAAAGAGGGACAAGCACACCTTCCAGTACGCTGAGCTCAAGCAGGGCATGGCTCCTGCGCTCGCACTGGCGGTGGTGGCTACGGAGTTTGTCCAATCCTTCAAGACGTCCCCGCACTATGAGGCGCTCCTCTCGGCGTTGGTGTCGCGCCTCATCGAGGACGACGAGGTGCAGTCCGGGGACATGATCAAGACGCTGACAAATTCACTGATTGCGCGGCAGAATGAGATTTTGGAGGGGGAGTGGAAGAAGGACAAGGAGCGCGGCAAAAAGTGGACCAAGGGGCCAGAGGTGGTGAACAAGATCGAACAGGAGAGTGAGGAGGATGAGGAGGAGATGGACGACGAGACCCGGAAGCGAGTGCAGGCTGAGAGGGAGGCGGAGGAGGCGCGTAAGGAGGAGGAGTGGCGCCGTAACCAAGAGCGCTACGAGGCACTGCAGAAGCAGAAGGAGGAGAACGAGGCGAGACTGCGCGAGAAGGCGCGCCACGTGGACGTAAAGGCCTTCGAGGAAAAGCTCCGGAGTCAGGGCGCCGTGCTACTTAATGCCGGCAACACAAAGCAGAAGAAGGGTAACAAGCAGCAACAAATGTCTGAGGAGGAAATGAGGGCTCTCACGCAGGAGGTGGCGGAGACCGTGAAGGAGAAGGAGAGGCTGAAGACTGTGCTTTCCACTAGCGACGAGGAGATCCCAGAGCAGGTGGTGCAGGCAAAGAAGGAGCTCGCAGAGGCCGAAACGAAGGCGAGCGGCCTCTCCATGCCAACGGGGCCCCTGGACCTCAACAAGGGACAGATCACGCAGCTCCAGCAGAAACTCTCCAAGCAGGTGATGGAGAAGAACCGCTTTGCTCTCCAGCTCAAGGCGGCAGATCCGAACCCTCAGCGCGATGAGCTGCTCGAGATTCTGCAGAAGCGTGATGCGCTCCTGGTCATTATCGAGGCTAACCAGTAATAAGCCCCAGTCCCCCTCCCTACTCCACCCTCAGAACAGTGAGCGCTCACTATAAATGGTTTGTTGTGCCTGTGTGCACGGGATGGCATAAAGTCCGCGAAGCAAAAGTTCAACACTCACCTCCCACCAGGTGAGTCCAGTATGGCCCACATGCAGTAGCTGGACGCTCGCTAACTTACATACCTTGTGCGCGTATACATATGCCGGCACCAGCAATGCTGTAGTGAGGTGAGGTGCAATGGGAACAGTGAAGGAGGGGTTGAAGTTTAATAGGTGTTTTGTTAGGTAACCGTAAGCAGAATCAGCTACCAAGTGGAAATACTAATGTCATTGTGGCATCAATACAATCCTTAACTCACACGACGCGCTCCACATGGAATGAAGACCGCGCCGGGATCGTGCCCTTTTAAAGATGTATGTATATATACATATATATGTATATATACATACATACTCTCTCTCTTGGATTCCATATAGCCTCAATTATCACTTTCTGCTGCTTGTGTGTTCGTTTTTTTTTTTGCGCGCTTAGTTTCGTACGTGCGGGCCACCGTCATCGAAGGACTTTTTCTTTTCTCTGTGCCCCGTGCCTGTGTGCGTGCGCGCACGGAATAGTACACTGAGAACCGTTCATCAAAGGAAGCCATATACTCTTTCTCTCACACCGACACTGAGAAAGCCCCTCTTTCGCACCATTAAACCCAGAGTGATAGCGGTTGTGTGTGCTGCATACGTAGCCATCCTGCACAGCAATGTCGGCCGGGTATGTTGCTGTGACGGTGGTGTTCTTCATCTTGGCGCTTGTGGTGTGCCTCTTAGCGTACTATTACTACGTGAAGCTTTCCATTCGCAAGATGCCGATAGCCTGCGCGGTGTGGCACGTGATTGCCCTGTATATGTGCGTGGTACCATTCCCCCTGCTGGTGATGGACATTGATGCGGCGCTGTATGCCTCCAACAACCCTGGGGCGGAGAAGCAGGTATGGATGCGACCCATTTGGATCACTATTTTTGCAGTCACCTACTTCTGTGCGTGGATTTCGCTTCCCCTCGCGCAGATGTACACCGAGGTGGGCGACTTCACGTGGAAGAAGGCGCTTCTGCATTCAGCGAAGCTTAATGCAAAACTGTACGCGATTATCATTGTTGTCGTGCTGGTGTTTTTTGTGTATATCCTCATATTGAAGACGGCCTACACTTCCATGGCGGATGTCCTCAAGATTGCGATTTCTCTCGCGAATGCGTGGGGTCTACTTATTCTCACGCTCTTCATGCCCGCTGGACTTGTGGGGGTCCCGCGTATGCTCTGGCGCTACGCGGACGCCACCCGGCTGTTGCGTCGCCACCTCTTCGATGCTGTAGATATTCAGGAGGACCTCGACCTGGCCACAATGGACCTCGCCTCTATAAAGGCTGAGCTCATTAATATTGATCCTCTCATCTCAGAGGAGAACCGCCCGCACCTCTCTCGCATGCTGGAGCTCATCTCGGAGGCAGACCGGGAGATCCCGCTCTACCATATCGCGGCTCGGAGGGTCAAAGTTGCCCCACGTACCGACCTCAACGATATCTCCCTGGAGCATTTGGAGGAACTACACGCGCGCCTGAAGCGGGCGATCAAGATCGCTAACCGTGCCAACTACCGCTGGACCACCACCATTCACGAGTGCGACTCCCTGGATGAGATCATTGGCGGGCTGAAGAGCACCAACAACCCCCTGAAGAAAATATGGTTCCCGATTCGGAAGTACGTGTATTGGGCGGGGTGCGGCATCTGCTCTGTACTTACCGTGCTTATACTGTGGAGTGAGTTGGTACTGCCCTTCCGCGGGCTTGTAAGCAAACCCATCGGCGTCATCGAGCTCATCATGAACAGCAGCGTCCACTTCGTGGGCTCTGTGGTGCTTCTCTTTTACATGGCCTACTGCTCGTACTGGGCCGCGTTTCAGGTGAGGGTTTTCGATGTGTATGTGGTGTATCCCAGCATCGCCGACAACGCATCTCTCTGCTTCAATGAGACGTTTCTCGTGCGCTTGTTGATGCCGCTGTGCTTCAACTTTCTCTTAATCTCCGGCTTCACCTTCAATGCCAACGTGGATGTCATGTACGGGCATGTGTACCGGCGCAACATGGACATTAGCCTTCTCTTTGGTGAGTGGTTCAACCGCTTTTTGCCTATCCTGATCCCCTTCATCGCTGCAATCGTCTTCTTCAACCTCACCGAACGGCTTCTCTCCCTGGTCGGGGTGGAGGTGCGAAATCCCAACAATCTCGAGAGCGCCACCGTGCGGCAGCGTATCGAGGACGGCCGCAAGCTGGTGGAGAACGAGCTTGGCCGATTGCTGGGATCCGCCACGCTGCCAGGGGAGATGGCTAGCCGCAGCGCGGCGGTCACTGACTCCGCCACCCGCAAGGATCGCGATGGGGAGGCTCGGGCCCCGGCGGCGGCTGAAGATACCTTACGCGGGGCCCGGTACCGTGCCTACCTTGAGAAGTGGAAGATGGCTGAGCAGCAGGATGAGGAGCCTCCTGTATAACATATACACTTCTGGCTGGCCGAGGACAAGACGGGCCTCAGGAGACATCAGACGGGTACATGTAATTCTGTATACTATCGCACGTGCACGAACATTATCACACACACGACCGTAGGCAATCATAACACACGCACACATACATACACATACAGAGAAAAAAAAGAAGCAGCATGAGGACGGCGAACAATAGGAGGGATGGGTGGGTTTTAGTGTGGTCGTTTGCTGCAATACGTGCTCCTTACCCCTTCCTGGACCAGTTATCCATCAACGTAGGCAGGGGAGCCCAAGCATCGCCTGTGGGCTCGGCTACCATCTGTGTGTCTCAGTGACGAAAGGAAAAGAAGTAATATAGCTTCGTGCTTGAGAGGATCTTATTTTATTGTTAACACTACATGCTAGCTTCATATTACCGCAGCGATACGTTAGCACAAACACGTACAAGCACACGTATCGAGGTGGCGATGTGCTGCTGTATTAGCCACTTCTATCCTCTGATGTGTCAGCGACACCAGTTTTCCTCCAATCTGCAGATGTGAATGTGCCATATTACACTATGTCCACCACACACCGTCGTTCTTCCTTCCCCCTTTTTAAAATTCCGCACACACACACACACACACACACAAGAAAGCAACTGCTGGCGCGACTTCTAAGAAGCTCAGTGGCTGCCTACAGCCACATTAGAGGATGTCTGGCTACTTTGCACGGACTGCACCCCGCATGGCGTACGTAGACCGCCACGAGCTACTGCGATCCCAGCTCACTGAGGAGGCGTTCCGTGCGCGGCGGCAGGTGCAGCTTGACATGAGCACCACAGTATACGTTGGCAACCTATCCTTCTACACGACGGAGCAGCAGCTCTATGGACACTTCGCGTCCTGTGGGCACATTCGCGACATGGTGATGGGCCTGCGTGGCTCCGACCGAACTCCGTGTGGGTTTTGCTTCATTGTCTACGAGACCCGCGCGGCCGCTGAGAAGGCTGCCGGGGCACTTGACGGATCGCTCCTCGACGATCGCCAGGTGCGGGTTGGGTGGGACGTCGGGTGTGACGCGAGGCGGCGTTGGGGTCGCGGCGCACACGGCGGGCAAGTGGTGGACAGGCTGCGGCAGACGCTCGATGAGGGGCGTGGTGGTCTCGGCGGCTTGCGGCGCGATGCGGCTGGTGTGGGGTCTGTGGTGGAGGAGGAGGCTCTTACTGTATACGAGTGGGTGCTGCCGCCCTTCTCGAAGGGGAGCGCCAGCACAAGACAGGAACAGGTGCGTGCCTCGCAGCGCAAGCGTGAACACGACGGCGACTGGGCGCACAGTGGGGATGCACCACAGGGTGGGCGGAGGCGCATGTGATCTCCTGTGCACGTTCGCCGCCTTCTCAAGTCCCTCTCCCATTTGTGTGAATGCGTCTGTCTGTCTGTGTGCTGCTCTGAGAGACCTCGACTTTCTATCTGCTATTGTGAGAACAATGTCTAAGCTAGCAAAACAAAAACAACATCTTCGCCATTGCGATCTACTCCACCTCCAGCGCATGGTGGCAACGCGGCGTGCGCAGGGAAGTGAAACGGACCCCAACGAGTGAACGGCGCGTCTGGCGGGGGGGGGGGAGAGGGGTGAAGTGGGGGACGACCGAGGTGCGGGCGTTGATGTCTGGGCCGATCCACTTCACCTGCTCCATTATGTTTCTCATCAAGGCGCACGCTCTCCCTCTCCTTCCGTCGCTGTTCTCGTGCTCTGAAGGGTAAGTCGCGGTGGTGGTGGGGCAAGCAAAAAGGGAGCAAAACATGTCCTTGACGGTGACGGTACTTACGGCGTGCTGCGTCGTAGTCTTCGCTTTTCTCGTATCGCTGGCGCGGACTGTTGTCCTTGGACCCACATCCGAGTCTCCGCGTGGCTCCACAGCTCGCGGGAGGAAGGTGTGTGTGGTGCTGGGGTCTGGCGGTCACACCAGCGAGATGCTTCGCACAATAAATGCACTGCCCCGCACCCACTGGGGGCGCCATAGTGTGACTTACGTGGTGAGCAGCACTGACCACCACTCCGCTCAGCTTGCCGAGCAGCTGGAGGTGGGGCAGCGGTGCAGCGGGGCCACCGACATTGTGCACCGGATCCCCCGCGCCCGAGAGGTTGGACAGAGCTATGCCACCTCTGTCTTCTCCACACTGAAGGCAGCGGCAGTCTCACTCAAAGTCGTGAACGCCGAGCGCCCTGAGGTGCTTCTCACCAACGGCCCCGGCGTGTGCGTGCCCGTGGTGCTGGCAGCTGTGCTGCTGTCCGCCTGCCTGCCGTGGAGCTACCGCCGGCCCACTATCGTCTACTTGGAGTCCTTTACGTGTGTCCGTCATGTCTCGTTCACTGGGCGGCTGCTGGCACCTTATCTCACGGATGTTTTCACGGTCCAATGGAGGGCTCTAGAGGCCAAGGTGAAGGGCCTGATGCGTCGCGGCCAGCTCTTCTATGTAGGAGCCGAGCAGTCCACGCTTGGGTCGGCGGTGGCCCACTCCCACCCATTCATTCCTGCTGTGGCGGGCGGTGGGTACGCAGTGGTGACGGTCGGCTCAACCCGCTTTGATGCCCTCGTGGAGGCCCTGGTGTGCGACGGTGACGCTCTCCCGTGCCTGCAAAAACTGGGAATCCACAAGCTTTACGTCCAGCATGGCACCGGACCGACACCAGTCCCGGCACCAGCGCTGCTCACCGGTGGGGTGACTGTGGAGGCCTTTGGGTACCGACCCAATCTTGCAGAGCTAATACGGGAGGCCGCCCTCGTCGTCACGCACGCGGGTGCAGGGACGATTCTTGAGTGTCTGCAGAGTCACCGCCGCTCTGTGGTGGTGCCAAACCGGCAGCTCATGTCGGATCACCAGCTGGAGCTGGCGGAGGTACTGCAAGACGAGGGGTACGTCTACTGTGTAGCGGTGGAGGACCTGGCCGCTCAACTGCCTGCCCTGGACTTTGGACACCTGCGCGTGTATCCTGGCATGAACCACGACGTGCTCGCCTCGGCACTTGGCCCATCTCTTGGCGGGGGTATGCTCGGCACCCGTTGAGGAGAGCACTTTAAAGGAATGAACCGGAACCAGACACGATGAATACCCGGAGGAAAGCGTGGTTGCTTGGACCGGCCGTCTTCTTCTTTTTGACCTTGGAGAGGGTGGGGAGGGGTTGGGGGCTGCGATCGAGCCCTGCCTCGCACACCGCGTACCTTCCTCTCTTCAGCACATTGACGATCCTGACCTATACGCATAAAATAGCGAAGGAGGGTGGTGGTGGGATGGAAAGCAAGTTGGATTGTAACCGAATCAATCGATAATACATAAATACACGGCCTCCAATGTGACAGGCTTCAGTGTTCACCCTGAGGGCTAACAGGGGTACATGCACACCCACCCACACATCCTTTTCGTGCTCCCCCCCATAAAGACTCTGGTCTCTTCCTCGTTTCCCTTCCTGTTTCTCCTCCTTCACAAGTGAGCCACCCAGAAGCTACTCAAATTACTTTTCTTAAAACAGAGCGCGAATTGTGGACAGAAAGAACAACCACCAGAGAGACCCAAATGGACGCTGATCGCACTGCGATCCGCATCTTTGACTTGATCGACCGCCACAACATTGGTCAAGCGGAGGGAGCTCTCCAGGATGCTCTGGTGAAGTTTCCCGCACATGACGGCCTGCGTGCAGCCGAGGCCTTGGTGCTGCTGCGCTCCGGCAAGCGCGACCTTGCCAGGGCGAAGGCGGAGGACATTAGCACGCATGAGGTGACGGAGGCCAAGGCAGTGAACGCCCTGGTGCATGTGCTTCAGCAGTCGTGCTCGTGGGAGGCACTCGCCGCCACATACGAGCGTGTCAAGCACCTGCAGAATGAGAGGCAGATTCTGGAGAACTTGGTTCAGACGTATGTGCGTATGGGGGCGTATGATAAGGCCCAGAAGACCGCCACGACACTGAACCGCACGTATCCCGACCCCAAGTATTCGGTGTGGATCATGCAGGCCTGCCTCGGGCAAGTCCCTGCGGGCAGCACGGACAGCATCTTCCTGAAGCTCTCTACGCGCCTGCTGTCCTCTTCTATATTAGTTGATGGTGGTGTCATAACCCCTTCTACAGTTCGCGCATATGTGGATGTGTTGGCACAGCAAGAGCAGTACGACGAGGCCATCGCCTTCCTGTGCACCTCACGGGGGGCGAAGATTGGGCTACTGGAGACGAGACTGGAGGTGCTCGCCTCGCTCCTACAGCTGCAGGGCAAGAGTGCCGAAGCCAACGCCGCTGCGCAGATGCTGTGGCGGATGCACCCAGACAACTGGGCGCCCTTTAGCATTTACATGGACACACTCGTTGCTGACGAGAGCGCTGGCGTTGCTGCAGCTGCTTCTGTGGCTGGGTCCATCGTTCTGGAGTGCGAAGACCCGTGCCTTCGTGCGGTCGTGGAGTACCCTAACATCAGCCACAACTTCCAAGACGCAGTGGCGATGGCCAAGGAGCTGCAAGCCGCCGAAGACTGCGGTCACTCGCACAAACCGCAGCGAGGCCCTTTCATGGCCGAGCTAGCTTTGCTTCATTGCATGAGTGGGCCTGAGGCTGCGCAGGCGCTCGACATGGCGGTGATTGCCTACGCCAAGAGATTCTACCGCAAGCCCTGCTGCTTCTTAGACTTGTCAACGTTCATGACGAGGGAGTCTGCCCAGGCGATTTATGAGTGGTCGCAGCAGCAGAGCGACGATGATGCATCCGACAGCGCCGCCACGCTCGTTAATCACGCGCGCCGCATTCTTGGCCTTCGCTGCCACGTGGCTCTCTGGGGATCGACTGCGGACACACAGCCACCACCCGCCGCTATGCGGGCGCTGATGCATTCGTGTGTGACGCTCTATGAGGAAGCCAAGCCCCTCTCTGCGTCCCTTTCGTGGAGTGAGGAGGGCCCTTGCGATGGCTACATCAACGTCGCGCTGAACATTGCCCTCCATGCCTACGTGAGCCAGGGACGAGACCTGACGTGGCTTGTGGAGGGCCTCACGCTTCAGCGGCTGTTGGTGCGCCGTATGAGCAACCCCAGCTGGCTCATCATCGCGGTATGCTTCGCCAGCCTTCTGGGCCTCACCGACGTGACTGCCCTTCATCAGCTCGCCTTCAAGAGTGTCCAGCACGATACCATGGGGCACATAGGCTACTGGCCGATGCTGCGCGGGGTGGCGCTCGACGACGTGGCGACATGGGAGTCGCTTGCGCGTGATTACTATCGCGTGATGGAGAAAGACTGCAGCCTGCTGCGCGCCAAGGTATTCACCTTCACCTCATGGCCCGCTATGCAGGACGTGAAGGAGTTTGAGCGCAAGCAGCGCCACTCCCTCGCGCGCTGGGTCATGGCGCCACACTGGTGTGCTTCCCGGATCAGGGATTGTCAGACGCAGAAGAACATCTTCGAGCTACTCGAGACCGCAGGTGCGGAGTTGTGGGGGTCTCTGCAGGCGCTCAATGAGGACGGCACCCTTGTCGACAACACAGACTGGACCGTGGCCAAGTCTGTGGTGCTGGGTGACATTCACTCCGCGAAGGTGCAGCTGCTGACGGAGGCGTTAGTGGACGCGCCAGCGCTCGACGACCGTCTGAGGCGGGCACGGCAGCTCTTGCACAGCTTGCTTCTCCTGCATGACGTGGCCATGCTGGAGAACCACCGGCAGCGGGTTGCCAGTGCTCCAAAGCTCCGCAAGGCTAAGAAGGGCGCGGCGGCGCCCGCCGCTTTGGAGGTCGCCGCCCCCAGACTGTATTGCCCTGCTATCGTTGAGAAGGTGGGGGCAGATGCTGTGGACTGCCTGCCATGCATGGCTGCGCTCTCCCCGCAGCTCCTGTCGTATGTGGTGTCCGGCGGCCAGTCCACTGTGGTGCACACAGATGACTTCGCGAGCGCACTTCGCAAGGCGGCGGGCGGTGCTGACGGGCAGGCCTCCTCCGCGGCCTTTGAGCAGCTGCTGTACCCGGAGGTGTACCTGCTCGCTGCCCTCGTGCGCGTGGGCACTGTGAAGCAGCTGCCGGTGCTGCAGTGGGCATCGGATCTCCACGCTGTGCTGCTCACCGCGAGCACTTGCTATCAGGACCAGGGGTGGGCGACCGCATCGGTGGCCTCGTTGCCGGCCGATAGCTTCGCGGAGGGCCTGCGGACGGAGAAGGTGAAGCGTATCACTGCCTACCTCCCGGACTTGATCGTGGATGTGGCGGCGTCGACGCGTCGCACGTAAGGTGTGGTGAAGGTTCGATGAGTGCATACTGGAGAGAGGTGGGTGCTTGTCTTGGCAGTGGTATCTGGACTCCCCTCCACCACTACCACCACCACCACACAAAATGCCCTGCTAAGAGCGCAACTGGCGTGAACATAAGTTTCTCTACCGTCATTACGCTCTCATGCGTCTACACACACACACACACCTATGGACACCTCCTATGCTAGTAACAAGCTACACACACCCCCATGCACACACCCACAATGAGATTTCTTTCCATCTCTGAGGGGAGCTCATTTGTGGTGCTTAAAAACAAAAATCTGAACTCCCTCTGCGCTGTCTTATCAATTGATTGCGCATCCTGCCTCACTTCAACTAAAAAACCCCACACAACAAGAACACATCCTTGCCACTTCGTCATATATGCACGCATAGCGAGGGGGAAAAGTATATAGGAAGCAGCATAGAAATCAACACACTCTCTCACTCATTGGCTTATCTACTGGTTCATGACGCTGTCACAAAGCCCTCGACTCAGCGAGGGACCTGCTTCACGGGCGGTTGTGCGGCCGCTGCAGGTGTGCAGTGGGGAGACCTCGCCTATGCACCGACAGCAGAGGTCCATAGGCAACGCATCGTTTTCCAACATCCGATATGCATCACAACCGAAACCGCACATTGCGTTTCCACTGCGGGCAGACGATGCGTGGGCGTCGAGCATTGGTGGCACTGTGGCGTCGGCAGAGGTGGAGGAGATGCTGCGCACCAGAGCGATGAGTGCCGCCTCTCCCCATCCAACAGTGCGTGGACGGTCCACACGGAGCGTGTTGGAGGACATGCTGTACACTTATACTGGCTTTCGCTCCTTTGAGGAACTCTCTCGGTTCCAGCAGGCTGGTGCAGAGTTGGTTGCGAACTTGAAGAGCGGCGCGAGCTTTTCTCACGCTGCGGTGAGGCCGAACATCCCGCAGATACTGCGCTCCTGGCTGGACAGCAAGCAGTCCTACATGCAGGCGGAGACACTTCGCCGCATCAGCCCCCCAGCTGCCCTCTCGACCACCGCCTCCACGATCAACCCCAGTAACCACGTGGGCCTTGGTTCACAGCGGAGCAGTGGGTTCACTGCCAGCAACGACGACGACGATGAGGTCGAGAATGAAGGCGAGGACTCAGACGATATCCCGCTGCTCATCCCCGCAATGGAGGATCTTCCCACCCTAACGCGCTGCGACACAGACGCACTGGAGGCGATACGGCGCCGGGTGAACACGTATCTCGTGCGCGTCGCCCAGCTCGTCTTCCTCACTGACCACTTCACGGGCAGGTGGGGCCTCCTCGATAAGCCCGCACGGCGCAGACTCGAGGAGGCCATGAAGGCGGAGCGGCGAGCGCGTGTGGCAGAACAGCAGCTGCTGGACTGCTTTGGTGACCTCAACTTCACAGCGGAGAGCATTGACTGCGTGAGCGAGGAGGTGTGCCGGTGCCGCAACGTTCGCTATCTGCGTCTCAGTCAGAACGAGGAGCTCGCGTCGCTCCCACACTTGCCCAGTGGCTGCCACGCGGTGGTGGCCAACGCCTGTGGCATCCGCACCATCATGGCAATCTCGCAGACACTCACCGTCCTGGGAGTGTCCTACAACCACCTCCCCAGCCTGGACTTTGCTCGCCACCTGCCGCAACTACGTGTCGTGGACATCTCATACAACTGCGTCGCAGCGCTGGACGACACCATCGCCTGCCTACGGGCACACCCCTCGCTGGTGGAGGTGTCTCTGACCGGCAACCCCCTCGCGCTGCTCGATCAGTACCGCTTCCTCATGGCGGCCGGGTGCCCGCGCCTGGAAAGCCTCGACGGTCATATGGTGCGCGTGGAGGAGCGCCGCGTGCCGCCGCTGGAGATCACGGAGGGCTCGGCCCCCCCGCCGGGACGCAGCCTCCCACGACCGCGCGGCGGCGGAGTGGCGGGAGGCAACAGTAAGCGCAGCCAACACCCCGCAAGCCCGGAGGGACAGAATGGAGTGGTTGTTGACGAGGCCATCATCGCCGCTAACGTGACGGCGCTGAAGCGGCGCCTTGCAGAGACGGTGGCGGTGGCGGCGGAGGTGCTGTCCGTGAGCGGTGTGGCCAGTCTCACTCATGCCACCGTCGCGATCCACTCTGAGGAGGACCTGCACCCTGGATCCGCATTTATGCAGCGCGCGATGGGAGGCACCGTGACCACGAGGCGCAGCAGCGACACCCCACCCAAGCACCCAGAGGGAAGGGTAACTAGGAATAACTCCGCTCTTGCCGCGGCCGGCAACAAGCGCCAGGCGGCAAAGAGCCCGCAACAGTTCGTTCCCTTGTACAAGTGCCGCTCCACGCTCATGGTTCAGGGCGTGTGGGGCGAGGTCGATGGGGTGGCACCGGCGTGCGGGGTGGACATGTCTGTTCCCTTGATAGAGTTTCTCGCACCGCCGTCAAGTCACATGGGCCCCAAGGCTGCCGCTGGAGCTGCGGCCACGGCGCGGCTGCGCAAGGCTACCATGGCCGCCGCTGGCATCGTGGTGGATGATGTTCTGCGACCGATGGCGGACGGCGCCTTTGCAGCGGAGCTGCCTCTGAGCGAGCGGCTCGGGGAGTGCTTGCGCAGGCCATTCCGCCTCTACCTGCAGGTCCAGGACACATACAGCTTCCACGGTGCCGCTGCCATCCGCAAGTCCGTGGACGGCAGCGGGGCGGGTGGCGGGAGCGGCGGCGGAGTCTCTGCTGCTACCGCGGGTCGGCACAGGGACGGCAGTGGAGGTCGCGGGAGGAACGTGGAGGCTGCCCCAACGCAGCCGGAGCTGCTGCAGGACACTACAGTGGTGAAGACCTATGAACTGGGCAGCGTGCTCATCGACCCCTCTGAGCTGGTGGCGCAGGACCCGCATCCTAGCGCGCTGGCGCGAGCGGCGAGTGATGCGTCTGCTGGCATCACATTTTTCCCGATCTGCAGTGGGGACACCGCGGCGGCGCCGGTGGACAGCGCGCCGGTGGCGGTGCGGGCACGGCTACCCATGCGCCGCTGCCAGTACTTTCATATGCTGGACGTGCAACTGAGCGCTGCCGACATTCAAGCAGAGGAGTTGGCGGTGCGTCAGGCCCAGGAGGAGCTTCGGGCCGCCGTGAGTAGCTATACGATGGCTCACAGTGTGCTGGAGGAGCGCATGAGGGCCGAGGAGCGGGCTCAGCTGCAGCAGCAGCAACTGCAGAGCTCCTGCAGCAATAGCGGTTCTCCCGCGGCGGCGGGCGGCACTCAGGGGAGCTCCAAGGGCAGCAGTGGGGCAGCCTCACCACTGCGCAAGCGGAGCTTCAACTCACGCAGGCTGAGTGTTAAGGGGAACTTCACTTTACAGCAACTGCAGGCCGACGCGCACGAGTGCCAGGCTCATGTGATTGAGTGCGGTGCCCGTGCAGCGGCTGCGCGGGGGCGCCTCGACGAGCTGCGTGCCTCGAAGGTGACGCTGGAGGTCAAACTGGCCATCGGGCGTGGCCCCGCGCCTCCGCTCACGCCAGAGGAGGCAGCACTGCAGCGTTCAGCGCGCAGCGCGACCACTGGCAAGGCGCAGGGCGGCAAAAAAGCTGCCAGTTCTCGGGCTAAGACAGGGGCAGCGTAGCAAATAGTGTTCGTTTGAGTGTGTGAGTGAGCGTGTGTGTGTGTGCGTGTCTGCCTTCGCACATTAAACACTTGCGGGTATGTTGCACTGGCCGCTTGATGAGAGGGTAATAGGAGATGATAGGTGTACATAGATGGCTGCTGGATTTTATGTAAAGTATCCTGGGCATGTTCCTCTTATTGCAAATTCTCGTTTTCTTATATATATATATATATATATATATATAAGAAACCTACACAATGTTCATTACTTGGCGACAAGCGTGTACACCTGGGACAATATGAGAACCATTCTAACATAAACAACAATAGCAAAAAAGGGGTCCAGTGTAGCCGTTGCATGCACCCCCCCTCACCATCTCCCTTCACTTGAGCCCATTGTTTCTCTCATGCATCTGCGCACTCCACCATAAACACTCACTTTTTTTTTTACACCCATGCTTTTTCTCCTCCGTCCCCCACTCGTATGGAATCTTAATCACGACACTGACCTCTGCAGTAAACATAATAGAGAAAGAGAAGAGCGCTTAGGTGATTTGCCTTCTCAATCAGCCCCTCCTCTATCTCCTCCCCTCTCCGGAGGCGTGTCAATAAAAGATCACGCAGGGCTCTCGTTGCCAGGACACCTCCGCGCACCTAGGCAGGAACCCCCCATTGCTATTGCGTAAGACGCTCAAGGAGCCATGATGGCGCGCGTGCGAACGATCTACTCGGCGTGGAGTGTTGTCGCCCTAGTAGTCTTCTTGGTGGCGCTGCTGAGCCCCTCCAGTAATGCAGAGGCCGAGGCACCCCTCACAGCCCCAACTGAAGTGCTCGTGCTGGACTCCAAGCCGGTGCTGCAATGGACCCCTCATGATGTGGAGGTGTGGATGAATACTACCATCGGCTACCCTGAGTACAGTGGCTACGTGCGCAAACATCTTATCGACGGCGTCACACTGCTGGAGATGCAGCCTGCGGACTTCGAGACGCACCTACCCATAGAAAGCCCACTGCATGTGATCAAGATCCAGGCTCACGTGAAGATGCTCCAGGGCTTGTGCTCCTGCCGCGCTGACCAAGTCGACGACGTGGCCGCCCCACATGAGCTGTGGTCCTACATGAAGCAGCACCCTGTCCGTGCGTGGGTTGGTGGTGTCACGAGCATGTTCTTTCCTCGTATCGCCATGGTTGGCGTTTACTTGTTCGACCATGATTTCTACATGACCATCGTTGGACGTGAACTCACACAGGTCGAGATGATCAAGGCCGCGGAGGGGGTGTCGTCCCTGGAGGAGGACCCGCCACGCACGCGGGTCGTGCACTTCGGCAAGGCGGCCCTGTATTGGATCGCGTGCGTCATTGCCCCGGACTTGTACATGGCCTATCAGGCCCTCATGCTCACCCTGGGCAATTACATCTTCATGCCCTTCTTGGTGGTACATTACCTCTTCCAGGCATTCAATGAGTATATGCTTCTCTACATGATCTACTGCGGAACGGCCTACGACTCCGAATTGGGCACTTGGGGTCGTATTCGGACCATCTTTTCCTACACACTGCTCTTCCCTCCGGCAAGCCTGGTGGTGGCTTACGTGTTTCCAACCTTCCTGCAATACGTGGTGGTGCTTGGCATCGTGGTTCACACCCTCCTTTCAATCGTCGGGCTTGTATTTCTTCTAGCGAATGGTTCCATAAACAGTGCTGAAGACGAGGAGGCTAGCAAGCCAGAGGGGGAAGCGGTGAAGGCTGGCGATAAGAAGGAGGCGGATAGCATCGGCAGCCCTGATAACTAGTCGTAAAGTATGGTTCAAGTTCTAATAAGCGAAAAAAGGGGATGCAAAGAACGAAAGGAGGCTGGCGAGGAGTACATAATCGACCATACTCCAGTGTAGCAGTGGTGTGTAAACTGCTCTGTTTGTCGTTGCTTTCTTCTCGCTTACAGTTTTTTTTCTGCACGTCTGTGGACCTTCTTCTTCCTCTTCCCCCCTTCGCAATAGTGGTAATCTTCTTTCTGATTCTAGCGTCGCTAAATGAACACAAAATAACGCGCTACAATACGTGGGCGCGCAATTTGTATGGTGCACTGCCATGGGGATACAACAGATAGGGGGGGGGGGGAAGGCAATGAGTGGCGCGCATTCTTGGAAGCACGCGCGACGTGTGTGTGTGCCTGCGCGTGGTCGGACTCACTGCCCTTCCTGCCCGCCCCTGTCTGTGGCTTTCACAGTGAAGATCCCTCTCCCTGGTGATAATAGCCCCCCCAGACTCCTGTCTCTCTCTCTCTGTCGCAAGGCCACCCACTGCACCCATCGATCTCTCCCTCTTTTTGTTCCCTTTCTTCTTCACGTTCCCATCTCCCCCGACTCTCCTGTGGCACCCCCCTCTTATCCTCTCTGATTGGAAGGAAAGAAAGGAGAGAGTGACCGCCTGTCCATTAGCCGCAGCACGCCACACACCACTTCAGTGGCCAGCATCCCCCCCATCCCGTACACATAAAGAAGCGAAAACAGAGATCGAGCTCGCGCGCTGAGATAATATATCACTCTCACATACGCTGCTGGAAATGTCGTTTTGGAAGCCCACGGCCTCCAGCCTGAGCCGTGCCACTGCCGCAAAGGCGGAGCGATCTCGCAGTGCAAGTGCCGGCCCATCAGCCGCCAAGCCGCTCGCCAAGCAGCTGTTCCGCGACGCCCCGTCAGACGAGCCGTCGGGGACTCCGGTGCCGGACTACTCACACGTCACCAGCCGCGTGGACACTGGGCTGCACGCGCGGATGCAGCACACCCTCCCCCGGCGCGCGGGCGGTGGTGCTCAGGCCCGCTCTACGTCGCTGCGGGAGTTCACCAACAAGTGCGACTCAGTGATCCTGCGGGCCCAGCAACTCTTGGAGCGCACGAGGGACCAGGAGAGGCTCGTCGCCAAGGCACTGGAGGAGCGGCTCTCACAGTCGCCGTCGTACCGGGCACACAGTCAGGGCAGCGACATCGCTGTTACATCACCGTCCCGCGCGGTTGGGACCCGCATGACCTCCACATCCCCAGCACCTCCCCGCGCCCCTCCACCGACCCCGGCGCCCGTTATGCAGCCCTCAGAGGAGAATGGGCGCCGCTCCCTGCAGGGCTGCCTGGGGCTTGACGAAGGTGGCGCGGTGGCGCCACCTTCGTCGTCCCCAGTGCGTCTCTCGGGACAGCCGCCGCTCTGCCCCCCGCCCACACCCGCCTCGCCAGCCGGCAGTGAGAGCCCCTCCTTCTTTCAGCGGGTTCGTGCGTCGCTGCAGCGCCTCTCCGGGCAGCTGCCGCCCGCCCCTGCCTCCTCACCTGCGCCGGCGCTTATGACGAGCGCACTGCGGAGCCACACCATGTCGCCCTCGCACCACCGCAAGTCGGTCTGCTTCGTGAGCCCCGACAAGTTAGAGAGTGTCACACCAACGAAGGTGCGGTGGACGCCCACCACGAGAGCCAGAGAGGAGGACGAGGAAGGCGAGGAGGATGATGCCACCGAAAAGACACCACCCGCACGCAAGAAGCTGCGTGGGGAAGCCACCGAAAAGACCCCACGCCCCTCTGTCGCTCTCCCGCCAGCCCCTCCACCATCCACGGTCAAGCGGTCAAGGTCGGCCTCCCTTCCCTCTGCAGGGGTACGCAGCCCCTCCGGCAGCAAGAGCCCCAGTCGCAGCCGCAGCCCCGCCTCCTCACGTGCAGGCAGCCGCTCTCCTACCAAGTCCCCCGCCAAGTCGGCAGCCATAGCTGCGACCGGCAAGGCTGCAAAGAGCAAGCTCAAGCAGGCTAAGCGCAAGCAAGCCAAGAAGGAAGCCCGAAAGGCTGGCAAGGCCGCGACTGTGGCTGCCTCTCCGTCCCCGCTGAAGGCGAGTCCAAAGAAGCAGCGCGGCGCCAGCGCCCCTGAGGCCCCACAGCCGCATCGCGCCATGTTCACTTTCATGAAGGAGAACTCCGCCAAGAAGTGCATCTCCTCGTTCACTAAACCCGAATTGCTGGCCTTCCTGCACGCGGAGGGAGTGACGGTCGGACTCGAGGGGAGCAGCAAGCGGCAGCTGGTGACAGATATCTTTGCCCTCCTTGGCAAGAGAAGCAAGTAGTAGCCCAGTGGAGGCGGCATAGTACCGAGGCACCGCGCACTGGGCCTCCCCCCACCCTGCTGTTCACACAACCAGAGCACGATGATCGACCGAGACGGAGGGGCACTTGGGCAGGCTGGCGGAGGGGAACGAAGGGGCTTAGAGTTGAGTTCATGTGTTTTGTTTTTTTCTGCTTCCTCCTCCTCCACTGCCCTACTATACAATGCACCGTGTCCCCTCTCTCCCCGGTGGTGTGTGTGTGTGTGTGGGGACCTTGTGACCCAGGAGTGGTCGAGTGGTGGCGCAGGTACAGCTTCACTTGTACTTTCACGGCGACGACTCATCGACGAGCTGCCGCCACGTAGATTCTCTAGATACACCGTACATACACACCCGCACATATATTGGAGCCTCTTAAAGCGTTTTCCTTTCATCTCCTTTTATTTTATATTTACAACGACCGCCTTCGTGTGTGAGAGCGAGAATAGATACCCAATTGAGCACCTCCACCAGACCCCCCCCCTGAGGACACCCTCCCTTCCCCTTTTCTGGGCATCGGTTCCTTCTTCTCCCTCTCCCCCTTTGTGCTTCCCCGGTGGATTGCGGTCTCCCAGCTTCCCACACGTCATGTGCCAGTACTGGATGTCTGTTGCGATGTTCTCACTCTCTTTTTTTATCCCGCTCTCCTGCTAATCTTTTTCCTTTTTGTAACATCTCTTTTGTGAGGTCGGAGCTGAAACTGCTTAATTTATCACTGCTCCTTCCTGACGTGACGGTTGTGCGCATAGACGACTACCAATTTCTGTTCTAAGACATCCCATATAGACTTTCTCAGAGCGCGCGCCTCTCGTCATTGAACATAGTGGGCAGGCCAACACAGCCCTCCTCTTCACCACTTACACACAAACTATACATATATATATAAATATCTATACATTTGATTCCCCCAAAAAGAATAGAGAACATACAATTGCACCTACAGTCCCACATTTGGCTGAATGAGTTCATCAGAGGGCGCCAGGAATGGCAGTGAGGCGGAGGGCCGTGAGTCCTCCGCTCAGCGCATCCAGCAGCTGCGTGAGAAGCTGGAGCTGTACAACGCCACCATCGCGGAGGCTATGGGAACCCTCTCGGACTCCCGTGGCGACACGAAGAGCAGCGGTGTGGCTTCCACTGACAAGAAGGCCTTCCAGCCTGGAGAGGCCATCCGCGGCTCCGCTACAGACAACAACGTGAGCAGCACTGAGGGCGGAAGGGTCTCTCCAAAGAAGACGAGCGATCTCACATCCGCTCGCACACAGCCGGAGGTTGGAAGGGGAAAAGTACCTGTCATGTCTCCCCCATCTCCCGCACTGCGCCTGGAGCGCAGCCTCGCTAGTGAGTTCTCATCCACGGCTACCCTCACAGAAAAATCGCAGGCTGCGACTCGTCCGCGGGCCTCACCTCCCGTTCCCATTCCATCTCGTGCCGACCTCCGCGCGGCTCCTTCAGTGCCCCACGCAGCCTCGAGCGCTGGCAGCAGCGCCGCGGAAAGGGCCGGGCGCCCCACCACCAAGAACTCCACCACCGCCCCCTCTGAGCCGCCAGCGGTTCCGACCACGCGTGCGGGCCCGCGCCAAGCGCCAGCAACCACGAAGGAGCCCGCTGCCGCTAGTGCCGCCACCACAAACGTCCACTCCCAGTCAGCTGGCGCAGCGCTCCACGCAGGGGAGAGCGACAGCGAGGAGTACGAGGACATTGAGTATGATGTGGAGGTGATTGAGGAGTCCACCACGGAAGAAGAGGAGTCCAGCACGGAGGAGGACGAGGAGGACGAGGAGGAGGCGTACCTCCACGATGACGATGATGCCGCCTTTGAGCAGTTCTTTCGTGACATTCTCCAAAGTGACTCTGCTTTGCGAGAAGCCGTGCAGGCCTCAGTCGCGGAGTCGGTAGCTGGCGCACACCGTGAGGATGGTGGCGACTCCTCCGTCGCAGCGCACCCCCTCATTCTGCGTGCTGCCCAGCTCTACAGACAGTATCAGCATCAGCAGCGCCACATCACGGCGGACAGCACCACGGAGACCAGTACAGATGCCACTTCACTAACCGGGGAGGAGGAGGATGAGGATGGCAACAGCCACGACCACGGGGCGCAGGACTCACTCGGCCTCTCCCCCTTGCCTGCCCGTGCTGACGGGGGCGGTGGCAACGACCATTCCACTGAGAAGGCCCAAGAACAGCAGTTCGAGTCCGTGGAAAGTGCCCACTATCACCTCCGCAGCATGCGCGCCAGCATTGACACGGCTCTCGCGACGATAGGCCGCCACCGCTTCCCCACACCGCTGCCCTACCTGGCGGAGTGTGAGGCGGTGGCGGCGCGCCGGGGGGGCCTGCAGGCACAGGAGGCGGCACTGCGGCGCCAGCGCCCCGACCCCTCACTGCTCAAGCACATCGAGGCCACAGAGGCGGTGGCCGCGGACCAGACGACGCGGAAGTTCCTCGCTGAGGTGGAGGCCGCGATGGTGTACTTCAGGGGGATCGAGGAGCGGCACGCGCTCGTGAGCAGCAAGGCCCGGTCGCTCCAGCAGCAGCGGTCAGACCTCACAGAGCGCCGCCAGGCGATCGCCACTTTGCGGTCTGAGTGCTCGGGTGTGGGACGGCGTCTTGCTGCACGCCACAGCAAGCTGGCTGCGCGGCGGACGGAGTACGAGGGGCGGCGCGCTCGCCACATGGAGAAGGAGCAGCAGGTAAGCGCAGGCATTGATGAGGTGGAGAAGCTTGACAGGACTGTGTCGCTGTGGGTCGGCACATTAGAAGAGCGGGAGGCAGATGTGGCTGCCAAAGAGCGCCGCTTGGCTCACGCGCAGTCAGAGATACTGCAGCGGATGGAGCTTGTGCACGCGCAGAAAAGCATGCAGAAGCGAACGAAGCAGCCGCCACCGCCGCCATCGCGCGCAAGTACCTAAGGGTCACCTCCCCCACTGACATCAGCTTTGATCCGCTCAGTTTTTGCTGATACGTGGTGCTTCGAGTTGCGATGTCGAATGTGGCGGTCCTGGCGAGGAGATCGTACCGAAAAGTATGTTCGATGGCGCACGTATAGTTACTGTGGATTAGAAACGTATATTGTCAATTGTTTCAACTATATATATATTTTCCCACGATTGCTCCTCCAGAACATCATCTGGTGGGCTGTGCCACCTCCCTCCCTGCACCTCATTTCCTCTTCTGACTGGATCACAACTCTGCAACTCCCCTCGTGCCTCCCATCTTACTTCCTCTCTCTCCCTATCAATGCGATGATTGAACGTGCCCTCGCACATACACACGATATATACACACATACTTGCCAGTTGGAGTGACATTCTATAGGAGTTGGACTTGAGTCACCCTTTCACGCACCCCTGCCCCCCTCTCCTATACTTACTGGGCAGTTAGCATCCCTTGCACCCCCGCACCTTTCGCTTGCCACACCACACACACGCACACACAGATGCCTGGTCGAGAGCGGGTCAAGAGGGGCGGCGTGCGGCGCAGCAACCCTCTCGGCGAGGACATCCATGCCGACCGCTTCGTGAGTGCCAAGGCTGAGGCTAGTAGCGAGGATGGCGCCGCGGAGGCCAACGACGGCTTCCTCATCCCCAACCGCACTACACAGCGCATTCTCAAGGCTGCGCGCCGGCAGCTGGAGGACTTGCGGGAGCAGGATCAGAACCTCCAGAGCATGGCCGAGATGGAGGCCGAAGAGACGCACGCAGATTCCGGTCTGGAGGAGCTGCTGCGGAGCGAGGAGGCGGGTGGTGACCGCTTTGCTCACGCTGAGACTGATGACGAGGAGTTTGTCGAGTTAGAGTACGACGATGCGGAGTCTGTAGTGTCTGAGATTCCCTCTGATGTTGGCGACATGGGTGCGGAGATGTATGATATTGACGAGGAGGAGGCGCGGCTACTACAGAAGTTTCAGCCCGCTTCGCGCGTTCAGAGCCGCAACCTCGCTGACATGATCATGGAGAAGATCAAGGAGAAGGAGGGCGACATGCGTACGGCGCAGCTGAATGAGTCTGAAGTTGGCGTGGAGGAGGAGATTGATGAAGAGAAGATAGATAACCGGGTGGCACGTGTGTACACAACCATCGGAAGCGTACTGAAGCGTTACACGTCCGGCAAGATCCCCAAGGCATTTAAGATTCTCCCGAACGTGAGGAACTGGGAACAGCTGCTGATGTTAACCAAGCCGGATCAGTGGTCTCCTCACGCCACGTACCAGGCCACTCGCATTTTTGCTGCCAACTTGAATGAGCGCATGGCGCAGCGCTTCTATGCGGCTGTACTGCTACCGGTCGTGCATGAGCGCATGGTGGAGGACCGTAAGCTGCACCCCGCCCTCTACATGGCTGTCCGCAAGGCCCTCTTCAAGCCCATCGCCTTCTTCAAAGGCTTCTTGCTCCCCCTCGCCTGCGACGAGGAGTGCACTCTGAAGGAAGCGTTAGTAATTGCGAGTGTGCTGCAGCGGTCGCACCTGCCGCCCGTCCCCACCGCCGTCAGTATAGTAAAGATTTCCATGCAGCCCTTCTCAGGCCCCTGCTCCGTGTTTCTCCGCGTGCTCATCGACAAGAAGATGGCCCTCCCTTACCAGGCCGTGGATGCGCTTGTCGCGTATTTCTATCGGTTCATCGACACCCACCCAAAGGAGGAGCCGCTGCCGGTGCTGTGGCACCAGACGCTGCTCTCCTTTACTCAGCGCTACAAGAACGACTTGACTGAGGGACAGCTGGAGAAGCTCTCGCGTGTGTGCAACACCCACTTTCACTACATGATCACCCCAGAGATCCGCCGCGAGCTGAGTGCTGCCCTTCGCACCAGGCGGTGAGGTGGGCCGGGGGATAGTGACAGGAGCGGGAGGAGCGAGAGAAAGGCCGGTGGTGGTGGTGGGGGTGAGATGTATCATGGTATACGACTGTGCATCTCACCTACTGTGTTCGATACAGAACTGTATAGCACCCCTTTAAACAAATAACCCTAACGCACGCACACCCACGTGCACACGAAAAATAATTGACGACATACAAACACAATGGCTGCTGTCGAGTAAGGCTGGCAGCAGGTTATAATAAACACTCGCGTAATCAAGTAGCAATACAATCAAAGCACACACACACACACTCGGGATTACATCCAGTGCTCTTGACTCCTAACTGACGGAGATACTCTCCTCCATTTACCCCCCCCCCTTCACGCTCACAGGTATCTACACTGCTATTATTCCACTGCCCTTGTCTTCTTATTTGCTTCTTTTTGTGCACTCTTGACCTATTCAGAGGTCACCCGAGTGGTTCGTCTTTTAGGAGGAAAGGAGAGTGGGACTGAGGAGGAGGGGGGCACGGCAAGCGCTACCTTTTCTCTTCCATTGGCTCATCTCTTCCCGCCCCCCCTCTCCAATAACACGGGGGCCCGGTAGCTGCTGTTCCAAGGGTGTGGTATCCTGGGAGGGGGGAAGTGAAAGGGCGCGGAGGGGGATACATCACCGCTTGCACGGATGCGCGCCGCTGCGTGTACGGCGTCCTTGAAGCGAGGCGGCCCAGCGGTTTCTCGACTGTTCCGTCGGAGCGCTCGACTCACACCTCACACGCTGCATTGGACTGTGCCAGTGCTCTTTCTTCAGAGGCGCGCAGCCCCGGGACGTGTGCCACCACCACCACCACCACCACCGCCGCTGCGTCGGCCCCCTGCGGGGACCCCGTCTGGCAAACCACGACCCCCCGTACGCGCCCCCGCGCTCCCACCGCCTCCCCCGTTACCCGGCACGGCGCCGCTCACCCCCATCTACGCTCTGCCGTGGAAGAGCCCCCAGGAGGTGCTCAGTGCGTTCATCGAGTACGTGCCAAGCTTCCACGTCCCCACTGCCAGTGTCGCCGCCCTGCTCCCTGAGAGCACGCGCGGCCACTTCCTTGGCCGCAACAAGTTCCTGTTGTTCCTCCGCCGCTATCCCTTCTTCTTTGATCTCCGTGAGGTGGCGCACGGTGCCCGTTTTGAGGTGAGGCTGCGCGACGATGTCAGCCATCCGCGCCGCGGCTCTGCTGATGGCAAGTTCATCCTCACTGACATCGGGGAGGTCGCTAACTACGTTGCGAAGCCCGAGTTTATTGTGTCGTATGAATCTTTAGACACCGCCACTGGCAACGTTCTGCTGAAGCCCCCAACCGCTCCTCCAGCGGTGCGAGTGCACCTGGAGGAGCGCGTGCCTGTGCTTGAGCGACTGCGGGCGCTGGTGCCGGACGCCTTCATACCCATCTCAGAGTTGGAGGCGACGCTGCCCGAGGAGATGCTTTTCCACCCGTACTTTGACTGCCAAGGCGGACTCCAGTCGATTGCCAGCAAGTTTCCCGAGTATTTCCAGGTCGTCGAGGGGCAGGTGAGGCGGCGGCCAGCCTACCTGGCCCCACTCGCGCAGGCAGAGCACACGCTGGAATCGTCCCCGATCCCCTCTGTGGCTGCGCTTCTGCGTCGCGAGGTGTGCAACAGTGACATTCCACACTGGGTGAGCATCACCTCACTCTATGAGCAGCTCACTAGAGAACAGAAGCGCGAAGTCAAGCGGGGGTTCAGGAGCTTTGGGGGTTTCGTGCGCGCCCATGGTCGCGCTCTGGCAATCTCCCAGGACATGCTGTCCGTGTCCATGTGGACGAGCTCGCGCGGAGCCATCCCCACCGAGACCGCTGCGTCTTCCCCCTCCGTTGCCTCTGATGCTTCCTCGACCCAGCAGAGTGAGAGTGAACCAGCTGTCGCGGCGGCTTCCACTGCAGCGCCACCAGAGCGTTACACGCACGCACAGATCATCAACGAACTTTACGACCGCTTCCCTTCACACCGCTCCTTGTCGCTCGCGGAGGCAGTGGCGCTGCTACCGCTATCCGCGCGCTATCAGTTGCCGCGGAGAGTGGCGCCATGGCTGAGCAGCTATCATACTTACTTTATGGTTGAGAATCCCACAGAGACCGATCTGCGGCGTGTGCGTGTGTGGCGGGCCACTGACCAGCAGCCTCTGGGTCTCGCTCTCCTACTGTACCGACACGTGCCGGACATTGACGACGGCATTGGGTGGGAGGCGTTGCTGGGGCTGCTACCAGACACACACCGCGAGACGGTGGCACGGATGGGAGTGGAGCAGCTGGTGAACGTTCTCCCTCTCTGGTTTGCCGCTGTGTTGGACAATGAGGGGTTCACAACGGGAAGTATCCGCCGTCTCCGCACTTTGGCAGAGCTAGAGGCAGCCATACAAGACGAGCACTCCACGCCGGGCGAGATGCGTTAGGATGTGTTTGACATGCATATGTGTGGATACCGGTGCCGCAGGTGTTGAGGTTCACTTGTGCGTGTGTATTTCTCCCTCTCTTTGCGTGTTCATGCACATCCGCACAGAGTAACATACGTACGGGACTTGTTTGTGTGTGTGTGGACAAGTGGATGTTCGGTTATGCCCAGCAGTCCCCACACCCACTTCTCATCTGCCATCTCCCCTGATCATTCATTCGCCTCGCAAATACGCTCCGTTCTTTGTTTTTCCTTTTCGGGATTTGAAACGCTGCGTGGGCTTGCGCAGCATTCGTGCCAGCACAGTCATACTAGCGAGAACCACTGCGGGAGGTGTAGCTAACATAATTTACTAAAAAGAAGTGAAATTCACAACAAAAAGTCTGAGAGTAGATACAAGAGCGTCCCTTTTATCGTCAAGGCTACCATAGGGATGAGCGCACCTGCAGAAGCTGCTGCGGCGCAGCCCAACAAGAAGCAAAACGAGAAGGAGCTCCGCAAGGCGGCACGCTTGGCCGAGGAGAAGGCGAGGGCGGAGGAAAAGGCCGCGCTGCTGCTCCAGTACGCGGACATCTTCGGTAATGCCCCTATTCTGCAGTCCATCACTTACAATACTAAGACGTTCTCGGCACTGCAGCACCTCTCGGAGGCGAAGCCCGGCGATACCATCACTGTGCGCGCACGTGTGTCGACCACCCGAAAGAAGGGAAAGATGGCTTTCATGGTACTTCGCGACGAGCGCTTCTCCGTGCAGGCCATGTCAGCGGTGGATGACTCTGTGCCAAAGGAGATGATCGACTTCATCGGCCAGATTCCCGTGGAGTCGATCGTGGACGTGAAGGCGGTTGTGTGTGCGGTGGATCAGCCCATCACCTCCACCACGATCTCGAACATGGAGCTCAAGATTCTGACGATCCACTGCGTGACCGAGTCACTCCGCACGCTGCCATACACGATCGAGGACGCCTGCCGCAATGAAATGGACGAAGGTGCGAAGGTCAACTTCGATACCCGTCTCTCCTGCCGTTGGCTCGACATGCGCACGCCGGCCTCTGGGGCCATCTTCCGGCTGCAGTCTCGTGTGTGTCAGTACTTCCGTGACTATCTGCTCAAGAACGAGTTCATCGAGATCCACTCTCCGAAGATCATCAACGCCCCCAGCGAGGGTGGCGCGAACGTCTTCAAGCTGCAGTACTTCAGCCGTGACGCCTACCTGGCGCAGTCCCCGCAGCTGTACAAGCAGATCGCCATCATGGGTGACCTGCCTCGCGTCTTTGAGGTGGGGCCGGTGTTCCGCGCGGAGAACAGCAACACTCACCGCCACCTGACTGAGTTCGTCGGTCTTGATGTGGAGATGCGTATCTCAGAGCACTACTACGAGATCCTCGATCTTGCGGAAGAGCTCTTCAACTTTATGTTTGAGCACCTCTCCACCAACGTGATGGAGTTGGAGGATGTTTGCAAGCAGTACCCCTTTGAGCCTCTGGTCTGGAAGATGACTCCGGAGAGGATGACCGAGCTCGGTGTTGGTGTCATCGCTGACAACGTGTGGCCCACCGACAAGTACGAGGCCCGTGTGCACAATATGGACAGCCGTATGCTGCGCATCAACTACCTGCACTGCATTGAGCTGCTCAACTCCGTCCTGGAGGAGAAGCTGGACCCCACCGATGACATCAACACAACCAATGAGAAGCTCCTTGGCAAGCTTGTGAAGGAGCGTTATGGCGTTGACTTCTTCATCTCTGACCGCTTCCCCTCCTCCGCCCGACCCTTCTACACGATGCCATGCCCCGACGACACGCGCTTCACAAATTCATATGACATGTTCATCAGGGGGGAGGAGATTTCTAGTGGGGCTCAGCGCATTCACATGGCCGACATGCTGCTGGATCGCGCCAAGTCCCTCAGCGTGGATTTGACGCCAATCAAGGAATACGTCGAATCCTTTCGACTGGGTGCGTGGCCGCACGGAGGCTTCGGTGTCGGTCTGGAGCGTGTGGTGATGCTCTACCTTGGTCTCGGTAACGTGCGCCTGGTGTCTATGTTTCCCCGCGATCCCCAACGTGTCACTCCATAGAGTGTGTGCACGTGGACATTCAGAGAATCGCAGTTGCTTCATAGTGCCCTACTCTAATCTTGTGTTTTCGGGCATCACCAGCCACCCCACCGGAGAGAGAGAGAGAGGAGGTGGGGGCGGCGGGGATGGCCCTTCTAACTCAGTTCCGCAGTTACTGCTCGGTGGCGCTAAGGCGCAGCAATTAAGTGCGAGAGGTGAAGGGGAAAGAGGAGATAGAATATATATATATATATACATAATACGATCCATTTCACATCGGCGTGCACATTCATTTATTCCGCTTTTTTTAGGTTCTGATCATACGGGTACTTTTTGTCCCTTTCTGCAGCGTCAATGCTGGGGAGGGGTGCGACCGTGTGTGTGGAGGGAGGGGGGGGGGGAGTGGAGGTGGAACTGCCGTGTCTCCCTCCCACCTGCTAAGCACAACGTATCTGAGCGGAAGTGGGAGACCTATTTCTAGCGATCTCACACATAAAGTGCATGTGCATTCAACCTCTCCTTGTCACTCTTCGCTGGTGCGACTAGCGCAAACCTAAAGCGGCCGTGGTTGTGCTTTCAACCTCTGCGTGCATATATATATATATGCGTGTGTATTCGAGCCTTCACTGGGCTGATCAGCAGCGAGCATGATCACACACATACACACATACGCACACACAACAGATGCTGCAGTTCTCCTTACTATGCTACTGTTCTCACCCTCCACCCGTTCTTATAACCCACTATCTCCCTTCCGCTGGTACTCAATACACACTTGAGGGCTGTAAGGCTTACACACACATTCACAAGCACGCATAGACTTAGCAAGAGGAACTGGGTCTTCTTATTTTTGTTGAACGCCTTCTATAAGCACGCGCACCTTCACTCAAATCGGTACAGGTGAGAGCCCTCAACCATCAGTGTACACACGCTGTGACCACTCTCGCAGAATACCACCGGCCCGCGCAGAGAGAAAGGCACACGTGGTGAGTACATATTAACAACTCCCTCCCCCCCTGAGCGCACCGTCGCGGAGATTGCTCACACCTTCTTTTCTCCCTCCCTTCCTCGTTTGCTGCACCCGCGGCCATCACCCTCTACTTCATCATCGGGATCCCGATTTGAGGCGGACAGAGTCTACGCGCGTGTGTGTGAGTGCTAATCCACAGTCTCCTTCAGACTTCGCACACACACAATCCTCACGTAGTCACCCTTATCATAGCAACGAGGATGCAGTCAGGCTCCCCAGCTGGTGCAGTGCCAGAGTATGTACCGTCGTGGATGAAGAAGGCCCCCGCGGCAGCGACCGCCTCAGCGCCGAGGATGGCTCCACCGCCGCCGATGCCGACCAAGCCGCGCCCCACCACCAGCGTCACCTGCACTACGAACAACACGACGAGCACGCTGCTGGCCCCGCAGGCCCACCATCCCGTGTACACGCCCTCCCATCTTACGCAGCCCCCGCAGCAGCCCGCGGGCAGTCACACCCCTGTCCTCGCGAAGCGGCTGCCGGTGCGGATGAGCCCGATCATGATGCCTTCGCGCAACCACATGAACCCTAGCGCCGCCGAGTTCGTGCCAGGCAGCGGCGCCGGGTTTCTGCACGGCTTAGATGTCCTGCCCACCTCCACTGCGGACTTGGAGCTTCACGGGAGCCCACCGGCCTCCACGCCCGCCGCCGTGAGTTCGGCGCTGGCAGGGCAACTGCTGCCGACCTTCCTGGAACAGAAGAGCGAGGCGGAGATTCGGGAGATTAGCCAGCGCAGTGGCCTTAAGGCTGGCGCGGCGATGTATGTGCCACGCCGCACAATGGCGCGCGTGGTGCTCGTGAAGCCCTCCCCGCTGACGCTGACCCCATCGGCGGATCCCACCAAGGACAGCATCGAGCTAATGTTCAATGATCTGTGGTGTCTGTACTTCCTGTCGACGCGCTGGGGCGAGAACATCAAGGAGGAGGACTACAACCCCACTCTAGTGTTCAGGATCGACGGGATCCCGACCTTCTGGAAGGTGTTCAGCAACATCCCCCTCCCATCCTCCATGACTATGAGCACACTCTACATGTTCAGGGACGGCATCGACCCCAGGTGGGAGGACGAGGCCAACCGCAGTGGTGGCATTGTCAAGGCGAAGATCCCGTCGGACCGCGTCGACGAGGTCTGGGAGCTCCTCTTGTGCCGGACCGTCGGTGACTCATGGCCAGCGACGGTGCGGAACACCGTCAACGGCATCGTGCTCAAGGTGCGTGACCACGGGTACCTGGTGGAGCTGTGGGTGACGCGGAATACACCGGAGCTGGTCCGCGACCTGGCCGAGTTGTGGAAAGGCCTGCTTGGCAACGCTTTCGCTACCACTTACTTTTCCCACGCAGCCATCCAGGAGAGGTCGCAGGCAGCAGCGGCAGCGGCAGCGGAGAAGCGCAAAAACATGCGGAAGCGCTTTTAAACGTATTTGTTCTTCACCGCCCCCCCCCTGTCTCTTGCACCCTGCTGTATCTCTGCACATACACGCTCATTCTGGGTGCAGGGGGGTGGGGTGGGGTGGGCGTGATGCATAGGGGGTGAGGTGAGGGAGTTGGGAAGGGGTGGAGAGGTACATACTGTGGGACAAGGCGAAAGTGTGTTGGCATGTCACGCGAAGTCTTTCTCTATTCCTACTCCCCCTTTCAGGTTCGTCTCGCTGAGCTGTTTTTTTTCTGTTGGCTTTTCCTCTGGTTCACTTTTCATTTCTCCATCTCGTGCGTGCGTGCACACACACACGCAGACACACGCTCTCTCATTACCATCAGATCTGCTGCTTGCAGAGAACGCACTCGCGCACCTACTTGCCATTCCTAAAATGATGTTCATTTTGTGTGTCTTGTGCTCTCTATCTAAACGGTAAACTGACATTGTATTGGTTTATTATTCAGTAACAGGTAAGCAGCAGCAGCAGTATAACGAAGGGGAAAAAAGGTGAAAATGGGTGGAGGGCGAGGAGGCAACCACCAGACTCCAGGAGTCGAATCGCACGCTGTGGGGGTGGGGGCTGGTGCTCTGTGCGATAGGCAGTGACTGTGAGTAGAGGGGGGTGTACACCATACATACGCATCGTTAAAAAAAAAGAAAAGAAAGCAAAAGCAAACGACAAATCAGCCAGCCCACCGTACCTGTGTAGCCAAGATTGAATCTAATAAACGACAGAAATGGGTGATAGTGCGGGTCTCTCGAGGCTCCGTCTTCTCGTTTCTTTTCTAAGTGAGACTTGCCAAGTAATTTAACACAACCACATACTCCCCCCCCTGTAGCAGATACATAGATAGCCTGATGAGGGTGATTGTAGCGGTATGTGTGTGTGTGAGGAGACCTTCACACTACCACCGCCAACAGTGCCACGCTTCACACTGCTACACGCTCAACTCCCCTGTCACATCTTCTTGCTTTCATCCCCTTTTGTTTATTATCCCTTTTGGGGGCTCATCAGCGCGAGGGGTCTCAACGAAACAGGAATTTCAACTGATTCATCACAAGAGAGTGCACCAGACCGTGTGCCACGTAGATATTACTCCTTCCCCCCTTTCCTTATTGTCCACCTCCAGACACCCTCTCGGATTGCCAGACGAGCTTCCGCATAATAGTTGAGCATCTCGGTTTCGCAGCGATGAAAGGGCTAGGAGGGGTTCTACGCACTCGTTACTTGCGCACTCTCGCTGGCCCGAGCGCCAGAACTGCGGGGTGCTTCACGGCGGCAGCGGAGAGGTGGTACACGCAGCGCGCAACCTACGCAGTCGCCGCGACCACCCTCCCACTTCTCAAGGATATACGCAAGGGCGACCGCGGGGAGTCCCGCCGCCTCTCCTTCCAGGAGCGCTCGGAGAGGCGGATGGGAAAGACACGCGAGCAGAAAGAGTCCAAGGAACAGCTGCTCCAGGAGGCAGAGATGTTGGTCAACGATGACTTCCCCGCTGAGCTCGAGGCGATTTATGAGAAGGTGGAGAGGAAGGCCAATAGCAGTGCCCTGAGGGTACTCAACATGGCCAAGTATATTGAGCTACTAGAGGTTGAGGTGTCTGGGGGCCGCTCGGTGCTGCTGACCACCCTTGCGCAGGTGGTGAAGGTCCAGAGCAATATAATTGAGGTTGTACCAAGCAGCGCCACCTTCGCTACCCCTATTTTGCAACGTGTGAGCTCCTTTGATTCTTCGCTGCAGGTATCCAAGGAGGGCCAAAAGATCAAAGTGGTTATGCTACCAATAGACACCGCCAAGCGCGATCGCGCCGTGCATGAAATCAAGTCGCTCTCCAGCACCCTTCAGAAGAGAGTGAAGCAGTCGCGCATTAACTCAGGAAAAGTGCTGCAGGACTGTGGTCTGGAAGAAAACCTCATAGCTGAGTTGGTGCAGGCGATAGACTCCACAGCCTCGTTATTCCTCGAGGAGAAGAATGCTGAGTTGGAGTTGCTTGCGGAGGAAGTGATGTCCATGGGGACCGATGAATCCGACGCGACGGTGTCCTCATAGGACAGAAATACTCCTTGACAACACCTCCAGTTCGCCAAGCGCAGAAGAAAGGAACACATAGTAACCACAGAAGCACTTCTTCTGGGTATGTAGCTCGCTACGCAGCACACTGAACTTTGGTGCAACACCCACTCTCCGGCATATATCACTTGTCGTTGACTGTGGCAGGCGCTCACAAAACAAAATCAAAAAAAAACAGACATCTGATCACCTCCGTTCAGCCAAAACCTGCCATCATAATAACGCAAACTAACATGCTACATTTCAAAGCACTGCCTACGCCTCTCAATCAGCACTACCATATTCACAGAAGTCAAGCCCGCTTCACAAACTAGACATAATCATCACAAACAATCAACATTCTACTCATCCTCCGCTGTTTTACCTATTTTTTTAAAAAGCAAACTCACTAACGCAGTTTTCAACACACCCACCCCCACACAGAGGCACCTACACACGCACCGCTGCTCTTTCCCCCCCCCCACATCCCTTCTCACTGCACACCTCTGAGTTCATCCCCCCCCTCCCACACTGACGTATCACTGTGCTGCCACCGGCCCCCCTCC
>JAODGE020022107.1:0-11164 GCA_027574965.2 Ecitophya simulans
ATAAAAACGAGCGGACAAATTTTCTTTTGTAGCAAAAACGTGAAAAGTAAATGGAGTTAACTGTGCGCGAATTTTCTAAAATGAGTTGTACTAAGTTAATGATTCGATTTCAAAAAGGCAGTCTTTTGTGTTGTTGGGGTGAAAAATTACATTTTTAGATTGTTTTATGCCCTCCGATATTTTTGGAATGGTCGGAAGTAAAATCTAATCGATATTTCGTTAGCTTAAGTTGACTAGTTCGCAATATCGTAGAAGTAAGCGTAAAAATTTCGAAATCGTAGCCGTGCGCGTTCTATAATAAGCACTCGCGTTTCAGTCGTTGGTAAAAGCGCCGGGCTATTATGGAAACTCCGGTTTGGGCCAGACTCGCCATCGAATCGTGCAAAGTTTCCGAGCCGGTTTTCCGCCGCGCGTCCGGACCCGACATGCAATGTCATTTCCTGACTTCTAGGCGTGCCCAATACACCTGGAAGTTGAAAAGGATACGCCGCCGATCAGGCAGCCGAATTCGAAACAATGCAAGAAATAATTTTAAAAAATAGACAGAAATTCTAAACTATTTAATTTCGGCGATGTTGACAAGGAAATGTGCGTGAAATTGCAAAAAATTTTCGTTTGATCTTTTTTAACGTATTGCGGACATGTCGAACAAGAGACCTGGATATTAACGGCGCCAGAGATGAAACACGATATTTTCGCACGCACCGACAAATTGTGCGATTTTTTTGCTTCCTTTGATAGGACGAATTTTCGGAAAGGTGGTTAAGTTTTTTGTCGGAATAAAAAGGAAATAAACTCTGGCGGCGTAGAAACTGAACGCCAGTTACAGCGCGGCCTGGCATGAAAACAACAAAACCATGGACAAAATCCTTAAAGAGATATAAAATAATAACGCGTATGAACATAAAGCGAGAAGCGAAGCACTTGAAATCCACACGCGACACGCCGCGCTAAACAAAATCAACTTGTTCACAACTCAAAGAGCAGCAATCTGGTTTGAAAAGGGTTTTATCCGCGACAAAATTTCGACAACACTACAATTTGATAAAAGCAAATTTTCAGATACACTGAAATAGAGAATCAATACAAATATGATTTGAACTGGTGGATTGTAGATAAACATGCAAATCTTCAATGTGGATGCAAGGCAGAATAAAAGAAAGACAATTTTTGGGCGGCAGTTTAGGGCGAGTTTAGGGGTTAACGTGTGGTGAGGTGGTTGGAAAAGCTTCGCGTCGCATCGGCGCGTTTGAATTTTACGATTATGTTCGATTATGGTTTATTCCGATTCGGCCGGGGCGTGCCCTTCTAATGCGCCGTTTCCACCCTTATAGAAGAAATAAAATTGAATTTGCGATAAATTTTTATGCGCGCGAATTTAAATTTTTATGCCGCTTTTTTCCACGCTGGATTCAAAGATTTTTAGACGTAAAATTTAATATTTTTATGCTTCAAAATAGTTATCGAGGCGTGCCATAACAGTAAACATTTTTCTTTGTTACAGAATTTGCCAGGACTTGGGTTCGGTGATTGGATACGTTCGTCTTTACAATGTAGCCTGTATTCGCTATCTTTTGAAATACTATGTGACGATTAGACAACATAATTAAACATGTGAACATCAAGTTTTATAATAGTGCGTCATCGTCATGTGGTAAGACTTCAAAGGTGGTGCGTGGTCCTTCGCGGAAGGATCCGCCGGCATGGCGACGTCGTTGACGTGCGTCGGCATTCTGTGGGCGACGCTCTCGTTTGCCGCCGCCCTGTTATGCTGCACTGGATTTTACATGCCTTTTTGGATACAGGTATCTGTAACAGAATATTGTTAAACAGCGATGTTCAGTTAGTTATGTTAGATTTTAAAATAGGAACGTTTTTAGAACAAAAAATTGCTGAAAATATAAATGAAATGAACTCGCAGCATGGAATACATTTGAATAATTCCGAGAAACTGAATTGCTAAATTTGCACTCGCGACTTTTGCGCGCACCGTGCGACAGAGCCTTTCGAGCACCTTCTCGTCGGAGATGCGCGTATTTTTTTTGTCAAGGAAGTGCTTCGTCGTTGCCTTGCGAGGTAGCACACAAGGACGGCACTCTTAGAGAGCTGCAATTGAAAAATATTCAATTTTGTCGTGCTCTCTAAGGGCGCGATTCCTTCGAGGGTTCGTCACCAGAACGTAAATATTTTTCAAACATTTACATATTCTACATTCTAGTAGGTATGCACGTTTAAATAAGTTTACGATTTCGTACCATATTAAGCGTTGCTCGAGCTTTTTGTACCGTTGAATTTCTATATATTCAAATGCGTCTGCAATTTGTCGAAACCTAATTTATTATCTATTGTGTAAGGGTAATTTACAGCCCTGGAAGGTTCTCGTTTTTAACGGCGTTTCGCCCATTCTCGTATGCGATTAAAACCACAACAGTTGATAAATTTCCAATTTTCTCCGACATTTATTGCCGCTGCTTTTCGACCGCCAGCGCCGTCGGTTTGCATTTTAGAGCGCAGCGCCCGGCGCCTCCACCTTCCGGACGCGACATGTGATCATCGCACTCGGCAAGCCGCGGAAATTTCACAAAAGGAAATTATTGCCCGCCACATTCATTAATCAACTCGCAAACCTCAAAACAATTATATTATCAATTTTTCCCAGCAAATTTGTTAGGATTGAAACTCAAGTTTAAAACAGCATAAAATTCAATTCAACGACCAGTCTTTATTTTTCGTCAGACTCACAGAAATGCAATGAAAAAAACCGTTTCAGACGAGTGAGAATTATGCATAAGTAATATCGCCCTTTTCCTCGTCTTTTCCACCGTTTTTCGTTGTCGTTCGGCTCGAGCCGGGCACCTCCACCCAAATCGTTGAATTTCACGCCGCGGCTAATCCGTTTTATTTTTGCGCGTTTTTTTCCTGCACCTAAAAAGTTCGATAAGACGGCACGGCAGACAAAGGCAGCGCGGACGCATTCGAATTCTCCACGAATTCGCCAATCTTGGCGGAAAATATGGAAATGATCTAATAAAAGTTTTTTTAATTGAAAAAATGATTCGCACGCTTTCGGCATGCTTCGGCTGTCCGCCTTATTTTCACGCCAATTACTCATTTCGTGACACCGCTGGCGCCGTAGCGAGCAAATAAAAACGCGCGTTAAATATGAAAAAGTCGTCCTGCATTGCTGCGCCGTCAATTATTAAAACGAACGACGCAGACGTGGGCGGGAACGCGTCGGACGAAATAATTAAATAATCAATTCGTTTGCGTACGGCGTGTGTTTTTTTTTATTTCGCGCCACGGCGCGCGAGGACATGACTGGCAGGCGTGACATTTAAATTAAACACGACGCGGGGTCTTTTCAGGACACTCGCACGAAAATTAAACATTAAACACCAGCATGATGGAGCACGCTCGATATTTGCATTTGAAATTATGGAATAAATTCTATTTCATTTTTTTGCAATTATAGCGACAATCGAATAAATCGTTTGTGTACGACAACAGTTTAAGCCTTTGAAGTTGCCATCGATCTCGCAGATTATTGATTACGTTTCATTCTCGGTTAATTATGAAACGCGCGTCGATTGAAAGAGGTTTTCGACGATTGCTGACAGCTGCACGACGTTGATTGTGCTCAATTAAGATTGCGTTCATTCGCCTGGATGCGTTTGGCATCTGAAAAAGGCGGCAGGGTGCAAACGCGAGAGCGACGCTCAGGACGCCGACGTCTTCGGGATCTGGGTCGACGTGGAACGCAGTCAATAACCCGAATCGTCGCCAAACAATAAAAACATTGCCATATAATTGTTGACAAACGTCAAATTGCTTTATCTTTAGTCCTGTTACAGATTTCTGTTATACGTGCAGTTAAAAATTTATAGGTTAAAATAACAGCCGGATTTTAGGTGAAATTAAGTTTTGAATTCTTGACATGCTTCTGTTATGTTGACTCAAACATTATTTTCTCTTCCTGTTACGGACAACGCAGTTTCTACCAAACAAACATTTATTTTACCTTATTTCGTGACATTTTCCAGTTATTTTAACCCTTTGTGTAGGGGCAGACACTTCGTTCTTTGGCAATGAAAAAATAACGCCGAAATTTATTACAGCGTTGAATTTATCCTTCCTAATTTGCGAGAGCGAATGTAGCTGGAAATTAACATATCACGAAGTGCAAAGGGCATGCGCCTCGTCGTCCATCTGGCGCCCGCGGACAGAGACGTTCCCGACAATATGCGCAAGGCCGCACGTCCGCGGACAAAGGGGTTGCTCCTCCGGTTCCAATTATGAATTCCTGCAATGTCTCCGCTTGCGCGCGCCGGCACGCTTTTTACGCGTTTTTCCTTTGTGTCAACGCAATTCCCGGCGAAATCCAATTTTTTCCGGGCGACACTCGGCTTGTCGCCTCCCGTAAATGTATAATTACACTTTCGTACAATTGCACTGGGTTAACGGCCAGTTTTGTTGAAATAATTTCCTGGGTGGTTTTTCAAAACACAACGGGAGTTACATCTTTTTCGCAACGTGAACCATTTTAACGAAGAAAGTCCAAGAATTCAGCGTTTGTATTCTAGGACAGCACGCGCAATCTGATGATGTAAATATTTTCATCAGTGCTAAGGCAGATCGTTCTTTGACTACATAATTGAAGAGGAATTATTTCTGCGAGTTTCACTACTTTTAAATGCCGTGGAGTTCTGCTTTACCGACGTTAAACGTTCAGTTCTTGTGACCATCGGCACGTTGACATTGTCTTTGTTGCCCGCCCCCTCCGCCGCCGATATTTAATTGGAGGCGGTTGTTTGCACGGTTGCGCAAAAGCAATCACAACTTATCGCGACGATGTTTACGACCGCGCACGCCGAATGTTGCGTGGGGGCGGCGGCGGCGGCGGTTGCAACGGTTGGCAGCTGCTAGAAGCGCCATCGACACCGACCGCTACTAATGCGCTTTTTGTTGGCGATTTTACGCAATCTTGACCATCGCGTTGTCGACGCCTGATTTGTGGCTCGCGTGCGCGTGGCATTTCGCGGACGCGCGATTGCCCGCCCCCCGGCTATGGCGGCTTATAATATTTCAGGTCGAGATGCGGCGCAGCGCTGCATCCGGCGGGGCTGTCTCATTTTTGCGCAGCGGTACGCGCGAAATTGTCAGGAGTGGTTGTTGAACTGGAACCGGAATTCGGACTCGAATTGTTGCCGGGCGGACGAAACGCCGACGTTGTTTTCAGCGGCGCGGAATAATTTATCTTTAAAGAATAAGAAATTCCATGACGTTTCGCGAACAAATTGAAATTTGCGTAATGCCGATGTTGCAAGCATCTCGACATTCTCGACATTGTTCGTTCGGCCCTTTCACCTGGATATTTTCGGCGTGGGAGTGTTTCCGGGGCAACAACGGAATTATTATGAACGCACTGCGTTCGGCGAAAAAATATCGAGAGTGCATTTTGGTGCTGCGGAACGCGAAAATGCGCGGGCGGCGGCGGCGTTGCGGCAAAACCTCGTCGATTTTCTGCGGGTTTTTTTTGTCATTTCGGCGCGCCGCGTCGTTTAGGAATTCTAATAAATGGCGATGGCGTTATTACATTATTTATATGCGCTCGTAAACGAACGCACGGCGAGCGCGACGCCGCGAATTATAATGCGCCGTAGATTTACCATATTACATTCTTTTATTACGGTCCGCGATTCGCACGAGTGTAATAATGACTTCTTATGACGTAACGATCACAGCGCTTTTCATCGTCGAGTAATCCGCAAAAATTTATAATACCTAGCGCACTCGAAAACACGCTTACACACGCGTATTGTAATGAAACTGCACGAAAATTTGGTTTAAAAATTTCAACCTATGAATTTGCATTGGTTCCTATATAATACATACTAAATTTTTTAACGAAAACAGTAACAGAAACAGAAATAATCTTTCCAAATAATATTTTGCGCAATTTGTGTATTGCAACAAAATAAGTTTCTTGTAATTTGCTCTCTAGAGCACTTTGTTCTGCTGTGCAATGCGCAGCAGCTGCTTTTCGGTAAGGAAAAACCAAAGCCAAGATCAACAAGACTTCGTAAAAGCGCTCTAGAAATGAGTGTGTTATTCCAAAAATCATTTCTTCTTAATTTAATAATAATTTAATAATAATATTAAATTACAATTTTGCTAAACACTTTAAGTATTGATCGATGTAAAAAATGACGGAATCCCAACTTGGATTTAGATTTAAAAAAACCTGATGCGTTAGACAAAATTTTTTACCACATTTGGAATTGACACATCAAAAGCCACAAAAATCAATTCCAAAATAAATCACCTTTTTTTCAGGACAGTATAAATTTTTATGCATACGAAAAATAAATTCCTTCATTCAGCAAAAATCATGATTTTTTCATAAATTTTTAATACTATCTCTTAATATTTAATGTTTTGTAACAAAACAAAGTTATATTTAGATATAGAGATAATTGGATAATCGATTTAAAAATTTAAGTTCAAATATACAACATTTCTCTTTTACTGTCTTCAAATAAGGACTAAAGGGTTGATTAGAAGTAAACTCAATCAGTGGCAGTCCCGACTAGTATTTGCATATTATTATACCCGTACCCTTGCTTCATGATTGATCATTAAGTCGGAAATCTTTGTCTGAAAGCAAAATAATCTGATAGTGAAGCTGTCGAAGGGTTGTCAGTATCGGCATCTCTCTCTCTCTCTTTCACTCAATGTGTTTAATTGAATGCAAATTAGTGCTGATTTCCCCAAGTCTGTCCTAGTTGTTTTGTCGAATGCCGTATAGTGATGAGCTGTGCAACGTTGACGTTTCTGTACACAATCTGCCCGAAATACCGGAAGGCAGTGACGAGGGTGTTTCTACTATAACTCGCTGTCAATGCGTAGCCGCGTTTATTAAAGTTAACAAATTCAATCAAACCCGAATTATTGTAATTTGCATAATTTTGTGCACACTTAGGAAGCACCAAATAACAATTGTTTACGTTTATACTTGGCCGAATTTCATTACCATTTTATATCCGTTGCGGTTATATCAATAACAAACGTCGAGAATAGGTTCATTAAATTCACCTAGGCTTACAAACCGGTGGTCGGGTTTACGGACGAAGGTCGTAAATAACTTGCGCGAACGGCGCAGCGGCTCATAAAAAAGTTTAATTTGAATAAATGGCAAGGCAAGTTTTGTTTTTATTTTATTTTTTCAGCCGGCGATGGTCGAACGGCTTGCGTTTTAATGTTTGATGGTCGGGCGTCGGCCGACGGTGGATATTGTGCATGCAGGTCTTCTTAAGTATCTCTTAAAGCTCAGCGCCTTCATGCATAATGCAGCGTCGAGAAAACTAGCTTTCCGCAAACATCCAATCTAATCGAAACTTGAAAAAGTCGAAGAAAAAAAATGACGCGCGCGGAAAAACGAGACGAAGCAAGGCGACCAATATTGACGAGACTAGAGGTTCGCAAAATATAAATAAATTCAATTTGCTGTCTTTGTTAGAGGGTTGAAGACGGAGGCGATTGGATCGAGAAAGGTCTGAGAGTGCCACGCCCACGTTCTGTTTGTTAGTGCCCATCTGCCGGTGGCGTTGACGCCGCCGTGAATGGCCGACTATTTAAAAATCCGCCGCTCTCCGCTCGCGACTCGCCGCCAGCTATCCGGGCGAAACGCGGCGCGGGCGAGGAAAATAATCGCGACGATAACGACGCCCTTCGCACACACACACACCGGCGGTTAATTTATTTCGAGAGGACCGCAACAATGGACACGCCGTCGTGCCAGGCGCATCATCGCCGGCTCCATTCAGCGCTTTAATTTCGTCCTTTGAATTTCCGGCACGGCGCTTGGCGCTTCGGCTTCTTGCAGAAGAAAAAAATATCCAATATTGTAAATTCGGTTGAGCAATTGCGCGTCCCGCTTCAAACCCTGAAAGGAGAAATATCTGAGAATTGCCGCCGGAGAGGTTTCGGGGGTCTGTATCAACAGCGCGCATTCGTCCGCGGCGAAATTCGATAAATGATGCATCCTTTCGGGTGGGCTGCGACGGCACAAATCATTCGCGCGATCGCGATGCGATGAAAAATATTTTTGCCCAAAGCGACGCCGGCGAGGTGAAGGCGCCGGGCGTCGAGCATGGCGCGTCTCGTTCGCACGAACCGTTGCTTCTTCGACTATAAGCAAATGCACTCAAAATATATTTAGATGAAATGCGAAAAATATCTACCGTTCGCGAGGTATTGATAAAGATTCACCGAGTTTCAATCATTTGGGCAATGAAGGAATGCATTAACCTGTCGTTTACGGTGATACACTTTAATAAAAGGTTTTAGAAACACTCAAATAAAACATCTTAATATGCCGAGCGCGTACTGCAATGTACTAATAAGCTCGTAGCATGCGCTTCTATATCCCGGCGCCTTCGCCCACGCCGCGTGCAAGAATGATATATCCCGGAAGCATTCGTATGATAATGGCCTTGCGAGCGTGCGCTTTGCGCGCATTAGCCCAATAAACGCTCATCTCGCATGTAAGTAAGCGTGTACAATGATCGCGACGCACGTCAAGAACAAGAACTCCAATTCCCGCGCAACTCGCACGCTTCAGCCAGTTTGGAAAATTACCGGGAGTTATTGCCTCAGTACATCCACGCCGCGACGAGTTTTATCCCCGCCTCAAGGGGTTAGACCGCAGTTTACTAACGCGGCGAACCGCTAATTTACTGCAAAATTAATAGTGCAGACGGGGGAAACATTTGGATCGCCACATCGCTTCCATTAAGAAGTTTGCTCGCGGAAATATTTAAAGAAACTTCGATTTTACGTGGCGCATTATTGTTGCCGACGGCCATTAATTAATTATCCGCCAAGGTGGGGATTTACGTGCGGCGCTTTAATTAAAATAGTTTTTGGCAAAATCAATTTAATCCGTTTCAATACATTTCGTCCATTCAATATGCTAAAACTTTCCGCCCATAAAACACAAGCAAGCGCGTTGGATCTCGGTGATTGTCGACGCCGCCGCCTACTTTTCAATACTCGCCGCTTCGNTTTCGGCCCCGGGGCGAGGGCGGCGGCGGATTTTACCACCCTCGAAATAGCGCAAGTAAAGTCGTTATCATAACGCCGCACAACCGAATGCATACCTCCGAATGGCGCGGACGAAGTGAAATGTGTACACAAATAACGGCGCCTCTTGTCGCGCGACTTTTTGCGCGTTATCGCCTTTTGAACTCGTAACTCTTCGCGCGCCACGGAATGCCAGCGGCTTAATGCGCACATCGCGAGACGGCGGCCGAGATTAATGCAGACGCGCTGCGCTGCGCAAAGTTTCGATGCGGGGATGTTAATACAAAAATATTCGTCGGGCGCGACGCGATTCAATTCAATCGCGCCATTCATAGCGCGGCGGTCTGGTGGCGAATGCGCCGGGACGACGAGAGTGGATGGCGCGCGCGCGCATTAGCGCCGAGTATCGTAAAAACTTACGGCGCAAACAACGCACGACAGACAGATAAGACGCCCGACGCGGAAGTCGCCGATGCCGCGGACGCGGACTGGTTTATCGCCGTTGTTTTCGAGTCGATTAACTGCTACCGCGGCGGAGCTTTTCGAGCGCCGGTTTAAGATAGCGAACGATTCGTAAGAGTGCTCCGAAGAGTGCTTTGAAGTGTTCAACGACTTGCCGAGCTACTTCAACGTCGACGACATTGCACAATAATATTAAATCCACCAGGAGAGTGTACACATTTAATTATATCCGTAACGTAACTTTTTGTGTTCAATGTTTGCAGTGTTTTGATTCGCGCTTATCAGGATCGAGTTCTCCACAAGCGAAGCTTTCAAACAAACGGTTTTTTTCCTACTCTGATTTATTGTAAATATTATTAGAACTGTTAGCTCCGTGGAAGTAGCGCGAAGTCAATTACGATAAAATTGCGCAGCGTCTGCAAACTTTCGATGAGGAAGCTGTAAAACATTTAGCGCTTCCCAAAATTTTTGCATTCTGCGTTTAGCGGAACGTCGCCCTAAAAGTTGTTACAAGTTGCGCGCGCGTTGGAAGTTGGAAGCGAACCCATGCCAGATTCCCAGCGCAACGATCAGCAAAATTTGCATTGGATATTTATGATTTTGATTCACTCGATATGTGAGAGTCACTCACATAAAGTGAAGTAAAACACTCGTATCTACAAAACCAGCAATTTGATGTCAGAGCGGCGCACAATTTCGTGCTCGGGCGCACACAAAAGGAAATTAAACGCATCGAATTAAAATTAAGTAAAGACGGTTGCGCACAGTTGGCAACAAAAAACCGACGTTAAACAAGAGATAGAATTGCGTGCCGTTTAATTAAGAAGGGCTCTAGTCAAGGTGGGTTTTGTCTGGGCTTCAGATGCTTTTAGCAGAGAGGTTTGCAGCGCAAGCTGATTTAATGCTCGAGGAAAGAAATTCCACAGCATATGTATTGTTACAGTGCTTCTGGTTACAAAATCCACCTTCGGGATAAAGCGCGAAATCTGATTTAATGCAAAACGCGAGAGCGTTGTGTTTCGGAGAATGCCTTTCGGACCAAATGATGGTGGTTAACATCGGTTCATGGCGAAAATCACGTCCTCGGAGCACCGTTATTAACAGCCATGGAACGAGCGCAGCTGAAAGGTTTTACGTCGTAAATAAGTTAAAACAAGATTGTCCTTGGTTCGCGCGTCAAGCAGCGTGCGTCCGGCCGAAGCGCTGCGCAAAGAAAGCCGCCGCAAGAGTGCGTTTGATAAATCGCTTATAAGTGAGTCGGAAACCACGGGTCGGACGCGCGCGGAAATCGGTGCGGAAGCGACGCCGCAAAGCGCACCCCTCGTGCGCGCCCGGAGTCGAAAAGCGGCGCGATCGAAGAGATTTACGCGTTTTTCGCCAGCGGCGCTTCAAAATTGTCGCTGCAAACACCCCGACTACCGCCTTGCGACGCCTAAAAAAAGCGCCAGCGTCGAGGGGCGCGTTTATTATTGAGCTGTTTAGGACCGCCGACCGCGCCGGCGAAAATCCCGCGTTATTGTCCAAACCAGGAGTCTTGCGTGCGCGCCGAAGGCTCAAAACAGAGGAACGTACGTCACGAATGTGAGCGCCGCTTGTGACCAAAGTCAAGCAGCTGATGGGC
>JAODGE020022121.1:0-13112 GCA_027574965.2 Ecitophya simulans
ACATTGATGGATAACCTATCGAACGCAGACGGCTTTAGCCAGTTATTGCGCAATTTTCCTTTTCGGCAAAATTCTACGGCGATCTTTACACAAATGTATCAGTTTAATACATGGGCCAGAGGAAAAATCAATGTGGACGATGTTTGTTCTCGGAAAAGTCGTTTTAAAACCTGCTCGTGTTTTCTTACAGCGTTACGCGAACAGACAATTTCGGCAGCGCAAGATCCATCGATCTCTATCTTTATGTGATCTTTATGTACTCCGGGCATGGAACATTAAGCCCTCGCGCTGAAAAACGCGCGCGCCCGACATTCGAATCCGCGAGCGGCCGGAGCGCGCCGCGTGCCCGGCGCCTTCGCCTCGCTCCGAGCGTAGCGGTGGGCGGGGCAATGCACGCGAAACGTCCGTTGCTGCTGGGGCATGCTAATGCCGCCAGCAAACGAAAGAAAACACTTTTCAAAGAACGCTAATGGCACGAGAAAAAGGAGCAGAATCGACGGGATGCTGAATCAGGACTAATTTATTCCGTTAGACGGATGAGATATTGAACGTATTAGGGCGTTTTTAGGATGGATAAAAAATGTTTGAGGTGTATCGAGGGTGTTAATTTCACGCGACGACGACGCGATAACGGAAACGGTGACTAACGACGTTTGTCTTCTCCATCTTCTGTTGCAGATTGATCGGTGAGTTCACGTTTCATTAGGTATTCGGCGGCGTCGCGACGCCGACGACGCGTCGCAATCGACCAGGACGTCGTTCGACGTTTTGCCACGCTCAGCTTGGCTGAAAGGTTGATCCACAACGGTATGTTTTTCAATTCTTAACTTTCAAAGTCAGGGGGGGAGCGAAAATGCCGACAAGCTTTTATGAGCAGTGGGCGTGGTTCAAATAAAGTAAGCCATAAATTACATCTTTTATATTTTCTTCACTTTCCAACTTGAATTAATCAGAAAATTATTTTAGATTTAGATTAACAGAATAAACCAAATAAAATTGTTTTGTTAAGTTTTTAATTGGCCCGTGTAGCTTGGGTAAAAGGTTGATATCACGCTGCGTGTTTAAAGCGTTAACATTTAAAATTAAAAAAAAATTACTTAAAATTTTTACGAGCAATGGGCGTGGTTATAATAAAGGAAGACATAAACTACGTCTTTTGCCCTTTCTTAACTTTTAAACTATTTCTGTTTTAGTGAGCGTGTCTAAAATGGTGAATACTATAAACCACGTTTTAGGCAGTGTTTGAATGCCAGAAAATATTGGGAATTGTTCATAAACAAAATGGATAACCAAACAGAAGAAAATCGATTTGTGTAAATGTTTATTTGGCACGCTCAGCTTGGCTAAATTAGTGACCTATCACGCTGTTTTTTAAGCTTTAACTTTTAAAATAAGGAAAACAAATGACCAATTTCTATAAGTAATGGGCGTGGTTAAAATAAAGTAAAACATAAACCACGTTTTCTGTACTTTCTTTACCTTTAAATTTAAATTGATTAGAAAACTAATGTTGTTTTAGTGAGCGCGTCAAAACTGGTGAATATCATAAACCACGCTTTGAGTGAATAATGAATTACCAAACAGAATAATATCGATTTGTGCAAAATTTTAATTGGCACGTTTAGCTTGGCTAAATCAGTGATTCATTGTGCTAGGTTTTTAAAGCCTTAACCTATAATGTTAGGAAAAATAATGTCGACAAGATTTTATGAGCATTAGGCGTAGTTAACATAAAATAAGCCATAAATCATGTTTTTTATACTTGCTTCACTTTTAAACTTAAATTGAATAGAAAACTGTATTGGTTTTAATGAGCGTGTTTGCAATAGTGAAGAAGATAAACCTTGTTTTGGGCGGGGCCTGAATGCCCATGAAATATTGGGCATTGTTCATAAAAAATGGATAACCGAACAAATTAAAATCGATTCGTGTAAATTTTTAATTGGCACGTTCGGTGCCTTTAGCGGTGCAACGGGTGGTGCGGACGAAGGGCAGCGGGGGGAGGTTGTAAAAAACATATCTGCGCGCGCCATTAAAATACAAATTTTATTCACTCGCGGTCCGCGCTCTAAATTCGCCAACGTTGCGAAGCTTGTGCGTCCGGCGCTCGCACAGCGGCAATTGTCGCACTTGAGCGAGCTGCAGCCGCAGTCGACCGCCCCCGCAACGAGCAAATGTGCAATTTGTTCTCCGCAATATTACATTTCTTTGTAACAAATACGAAATACGATCGAGGCTCCGCCGTGCGACGAACAATCGGGTATTGCTCGAAAACAATCACCGCGCAAACTCAATTATATTTTATTTATTTTTTGTCATCGCTAACCAGGCGCGGTTGGTTCGGTTTTTTTGCGCGCACATTTGCGTTGTGCATTGTTGTTAGTTAACGCCGGCCGATTCGTGGATGGAGGTCGGCGGGCCGCGCGTGAAATTTGTCGTTTGTGTCGCTGTGTCGGCGGGTAATTATATAGTTTTTATGCGGTGGTGTAATCGCCGCTATCGCGCGATTGAAATTTGCATAGGGGCGCGCATTGTTCGCGACTCGTCCGGCCGGAATTTACATGAGCGATATTCAAAGCCCCGGCGAGTTTTTTTACGGCGTGATATTCATTTCGCGCACAAATTTGTATCCGGCTAATGGGCCAATATAGATTGGCTTGGAATTTGCTGCCAAATACTTGTTATCTTGTAGGGTGCAAGGTTTTTGAAATTTTTTTATTTCGGCGCCATATTGCGGGAGATATTTGAGAAAATAGTTCTAACGGACACGCCTACTTCATGCCGTGCGCTACTGCGCATGCGCATTGGAGGTTTCGTAGTTGATTGCAAAATTTCAGTATTTGCTCTTTGGCAAAAATTGCGTAACATTTATTTTGCACTCAACTAGATGGGTTTTTAATTTGGCGCCACAAGATGTTTGAGAAAATCGTAGAAATTGACATGCTTATCTTGTACTGTGCGCTACCGCGCCTGCGCATCCGACGTTTTATAATTGCAGTTTTTCATCATAGGCAGCGATATTTAAAACTCGTTAGGTTTTGTTTTAGTCCAAATTCTTAAATTTATGGAATGTGTTTGAATTGGCGGTTTTTTTATTTTGCATTTCTCGCAAATGATTACTAGTCATTGCAGTTTTTGCACAATGTTCAATAATCACATATTGTTGGGCTGGGATTTACACGAACACGTTCAAAACTCACGCGGTTTTGTGTTGCACTCAAAATTTGCGTAATATTTATTCTGCACTAAAATTCATCTCCGGCCAATGCGTCAATATATCGGTTTTTGATTTGCCGTCAAATATTTTTTATCCTGTTTGTTTTTTGTGAAGAAATAATAGAAATTAAAACATATATACACGTGCATTACCGTGCATTAACGGTAATTTGTCCAAATTATTGCAAAATATTCCAGTTTTTACTCCAAATTTATTATTTATGATAACAGACGGCAATAAATATTGGATATTGCGTTAAATCCGTCTGGCAAGTTACGTCGCTGTTGTATTGATGGCATTATAATGATCGCGGTTCTCTTGCGCTCGGCGCAAGCTCTAAAAGCTTTGCTAGATACGCATCGTCGATGTGAAGCATATTTGCGTCGAATTATTTATTCTACGACGACATAAACATTATTGCCCGACCCACTCAAATGCCTAGATAGAAACGAATTAGTTCCGAGTGGCATAGTCCCAAATTATCACGTTCAATCATTAATTTCATATGCTCGACGGCGGCACGAATTTATTATTAACATCTGTGAAACGTCCCGTTGGAATTGTTAGAGGTTATTCCGAAGCGATCAAGATACAGGGCAACTGTTTCTCTGGATAGAATTTAGGCCACGCCTGTTGGGACGCGTCTCGCACGCGAACTAATCAGTGAACTGGGCGATACGGGCCGCGACGATTATCCTAATATTATCGCTGAATGTAATGTGATTCAAAAAATTGTGACGGAATGGTTTTTCTTATTGAGTCCGGATTATTACGTTTTTCTAGTTTCAGTTGCTTCCGCAATAAGCTTCAATTTGTGACATCTTGTTCGTTATTAACTGATCGCATCATCTTTTAGTATCCGCTTCTGTTTCTTGTTACGCCGACCTGCATTCGAGCACGATCGAGACGTTGAACATTCTCGAAACATTGGCTGGCGCGATAATTTCCATCTCGTAAGGATTCCAATCATTCGGAGCGTATTCCGAGCACTCGCGGCGATAAAAGCATCTTGTTATGCGCACTGCGCAAATTGAAAATAAACAATAATCGCGCGTCGTGGGTCGAATTTGCGCACGAAAGGAATTTGATACTTTTACTTGGTACATAAAATTATTACGGGAAGCGACAATAAACGTGGAGGAAACAACTGAGTTAAAAAAGAACTAGGGGGATTTTGATGAAAGAATGTAATTTATTTTTATGTTTTAATTTTCTTATTTGGGCATATTGATATCTACGGAATACGACACATTTTGAAGTTTTTGAATCGCATTAAAGTTGGAAGAGATATTAAAGAAAATGTGTTTAGACGCACTGCTTAAAACATCAAAACTTAATATCTTAATATCTTTTCTATTTATTAACTTATTTAAGTTATCCAAAAATAAATATATTTTTTGGATTAATATCTTTTCTTTTAATTTTAGTAATTTTTATTAAGTTAGTCAAATGGAACTAGTATTAGGGATTTTTGTTTCGAGTATTGCAAACTACCAAAAGTGGAAACTTGTCAAGATTACGAAATCGCACGCATCCATAGAGTTGTTCTTAGTAATCTTAAGACTCTGAGCAGCACTGAAACTCGCGCATCAACGAAGAGGGCGTACACCCTCGGGCATTGTGGATGCTTCGCTTTTCTCCGGGGAAGAGATGTGACGCTGCGGACGCATGCGGGCGCTGTTTGCGCAACACTTAGGACCTAATCAAACAACACCCCGATGACACTCGAACCCGTCTACATGTTTCATCCGGTTCGGATTGCCGCATCGGCCACACTTCGCAAACAAAAGTTTCAGTTGGTTTCTGAGGCGTTTGAAAAGTAGGCTAATAAAGTGGTGAACAGGTTAAAGGGGTTATTGGTTTATGATTAATTTTAATTTGTTCAAAATGTCGGGGGATTCAAAAGGAACTGTGTAAAAAGCACACAAAGGCTTTCATTTAGAAATTAGAGGTTAAAGTTAAAGATTTAGTTAAATTTGAAATATTTAAATAAAACATGCGCATGCTCGGCATCCTTAAAAGAAAATTACCTTTATTAAAGATTCAAATGCAGTTGATGTCCGGATTATTTTAAAATTAATAAAACAGACCAAAAATTAAGACAAAACGTGTAAGAAGAACGAACGGAGCATGCGCTATAATAATGACTTTGAGGTGGGAGCTTTGCAACTTTTAACTTAAATTTGAAATATTTAAAGTGGAAATTCTTTGATTATTTAAGGGATGTTGCAAAATTAATTAGAGGCATTCCAACGAAGAAGGCAATACGCGCATGCGCCTTAGCGGTTTTTAAAATAAAAATAACATTTTTTTCGTAATTCAAATTGATTTTAATGGATCTGAAAAAATAAAACGCTAAATAATTTTGAGTAATAATACCGATTTTATGGCACAATATATTAGACCGCATTATTGATAAAGTATGCACAAAGTTTTTTTGTTTCCTTGCGATAAATTCTTTTCAACGACACTGAAACAAATTATGGCGGCGCGACGTGGCGTTGCACAGTGTACTCCACCTCATCATCGTGCGTGCGCCGCCGCCGCCGAATCGAGGTGACGGCAATTGTGACGCGCGACAATATTGATTATCGCGCAATTTTGCGCGGGCGCGAATGAACGCAGAGCCGCGCATTTTAATCAAGCGCGCCGCGATTCGGTCGGCGCTCGACGTAATCGCGTCGCGACGCCAATGAAACGGAAAGAGCAGCCGCGCACGACGGCAAACAAACGGCCGGAACGCAACAACGGCAATGACAATAACAGTTGCCAACGCGGCGCGGGCGAATTGGCGACGCGATCGAGAAATTCGGTGCGGCGTTTAGCGCACACTTGGACGCACGCGTCGAAAACACGGACGATATGGCGAAACATGTCGATCGCAGACATTTCGGTGACGGACGCACGCGCCATGACCCAGATTGCCACGCCATCGACCGGGTCAAAAAGTTAATTGGTTTTTTTTGAATTTTCTACATCGAACGATCCGCTGCGAAAATGTTCGAGGAAATGTTTTCTGTGAACTGCGCAGTGTTGATCTATTTGGTGTTGCACGGCGCCTTCGCAATGCTTTCCACCGTTTTGGCGGCGCATGCGCCGCGCGAACTGACCGGAGTGCACATGAATATAATATCTATAACGTCTATTTTCGCGTAAATCTACTTGTTGGGTTCATCCATTTCGGGCATATCAACGTTGCCCGGCGCCTTCGCGCGCTCGTTGAAAATTTATGAAAACATTGCGCGCCGCGGGCGAGAAATGACGCGCGCTCGACTTGAATTTATGTTCAGACCAAACAAATCAACCCCGACTGCAATGGCAAACTCGCGCGGGAGCGAAACTGGCGGCGCGCGATCGCGAAAATATGAAAATTTGGTAAATCATGGAAAATCATTGGCGCGCTCAGGTCGCGCGGAAATTACGGAAATAATAGATTGTGATGGATGCAATGAATCCCCTCGGCGCTCACGGACGCTTTACAAAAGTCCCGATTCGCCAGGGAACGTGCGTAATTATAACGCGCTCAAAATAGATTTTTAATCAAAGCCGGAAAAAAGCAATCCGCGCATGTTTACCACATTCAAAGTGTTTACATTGATTATTTAGTTTCCGTTAATTCCGTTAATTCCGTTAATTTGCGCGTTACAATTGTTTTTATTTATTAAATCGGAAAATGTGCAGTAATTTAATTTTTATTCGGATCGGAAAAACGGAAATTAATAATTATTGTCTTTCGAAGCGATGGCCGTGTGATATGGTGATTTATGAGAGTTATTGATGGAAATTATTTTGCGAGCTTTTTATTACTAATCCCCATTGTGTTATAAATAACTTTTATCCAATGACCGAGGTGGAATAATAATTCTTTTATGTCGTATTTTTCCGCGTTAAAATCAATTTTTCAGGATTTAATTACGATTTTCAAAAGGAATATTTGCTGACTATGAAGTAACTATAAAGTTGACTTCTACAATCAATTTAACGTTTTGTGTTTTATTTTTCAATACCGTCAAGCACTGTAGAAGTTATGACGGAAATTGTTCTTTGACGTTCCGCCCATTTCTCAAGTGCGCATGCGCGTCAAGAATTAATGAGGTTCATGACTAACTAGACATGGCTTATTTATCTCTTGGTTAATCTCTTGAAATATTATCATCACGTAAACACTAAATGTTAATTAACAAAATTTATGGCGTTTCCTTTTGTTTGTCGTATTTTCCGTTAAACTAATTTTCTGGCATTTAATGACCATGTTTCCAGCAAACATTTATTAGCCAAGAAATGTAGAATTTCCTCCAAGGAATTTAACATTTATAATTTTAATAATCCGTCAAGAACAATAAAATTTATGACGGAAATTGTAACGCACCGTCCGTTTTTGAAGTGCGCATGCACGTCAAGAACCAATGACAAACTGGGCATGGTTTATTTATCCTTTGGTTAATTTGTAAAAATATTACCATCAGGTAAACAAAAAATATGTTGTACTTTAAGTCATTGCGTCTCTCTCTCCATTTTACTACATATATTTATTAGCTATAAAATGTAGAATTTTTTACAAGGTTGGTAATCTTTAAAATCCGTCAAGAACTGTAGAAGTTAAGAAGGAAAAAGCATCGTCACGCTCCACTTATATTTCTAGATGCATGCGCGTGACCAAATATATAGTGCATAGTTCATTTATTCTTGATTAATTGGTATAAAAATTACTACTGCGGCATAAACTCGTTAAACTCGTTAAGGCGTTAATTAACATAAACTTTTGTCGTTTCTTTTGCGGCTCCCCTTGCGATTAAAACGAAAACCCGGGGAAAACTGAAAATAGAAATCGAAGTGTCCACTAAGTGATTTGGTTCTTTAGACGCAAGTAATATTATTTCAACTTTAACTGCAACTCGCAACTCAATTATTGCTCATTGCCCAGCGGATGAAAAACATTTCGGAAAATTGCGCACTCGACGACGCTGGCTACAAACTTGAGTAACTTTTCCAGCGCGGCCGCCATTAAATGGAAGCATAAAGCACCTAATGGGTAGTGGGAGGCGAGGGGGGATGAGTGATGCGCGCGGCACGGCAGCGCAAATAAACAAACATCCATTTAATTTTATAGTTTTCCATTAGAACGTTACGTCGTCGCGAGGATGCACACGTTTAAAGTTGAACTTCTGAGTGGCTGCAACCATCCTTGAGTGGTAACGCTGAATAAATTAATTGGGGTTAATTATTTTTTATTTTCAAATTATCGTGGATGTTTTAGTTTTTGTGCATTGGGACATTGAGTGGATGCGCAGTGCATAACAATATATTCCTAAACGATTAAGAAAGAATAAAAGGAAAAACTTAGAAAATTAAGCCAATATTAATTACGTGTCATTTACGACTGAATTTTATAGGCATCCTTGGTGAGACTGGGCACAGGACGATTTAACTCTTCATTGCGTAAATTAATTAACGCTCTGCCAAAAACGAAACATCTACACTGGTCAGGTTTCTTATTCCTGTTTATTTTTATTTAGGTATGTTTCCTGTTTTTCTGTTTTTTTTGAAAAGATCTTGCCGGTTATCCTTGAATGGCTCCTCATAAATTTATACAATGTGTCCGCGCGTCGCGCTTGCACTTTTGCTTTATTTTTATTTGCGGCGCGGTAGACGCGGTGTACATAATGTAATGCAGCGGAGCGCGCGAGCAGGTTGGCTTTCTGCAGGTCCTGGAGATAGAAAAAAAATAAAGATAACTTGCGATGAGAAAAAAGAGCTAAATAAAAAGACCTCGCCGTTCATCGTACACGCGCGAAGCTTTGTCGATAAATAATTCACGAAGTGTTTGCTTCGTCCTGCGGATTCTGAGGGGTCGAACGGGGTACAACCGCTTTAAGGATGCGCCGCACGTTATCGCCTAAGCGAGGACTAAGAAAAGATAGGATACGAAAAATCTGAATGTGCGTTTGCCTTTTATGAAGATAAAGATTTTTACCTGCGGCGCGAGGATAAGGCAAGGATAACGCGCAGATGTTGGCAGGATAAACAATTTTGCGGCGAAAAACGAAATTCCAGCATTGATAGTAAATTAATTAAATGGTTAGTAATTAATTTGAATAAGAATCTTATTGAGTTAACATTGGAAAGGACGAGACAGGATGAAATATTATGTACGCGACGGAATATTTCTAGTCGACGATTTTATTTCAATTTAAATGCCATCTCGTGGCGGTTCATTGAAGCGTAAAATTTTCCTTGTACTTTCCACGCAATGTCTTCCACGTCGTTTATTATCTTTTGGCAGCTTTCCGCGTACTTTTCTTTAGGCACACACATCTTTTATTTTAATAAAACTATATTTATTACTGGCAATAAAACTGTGCAAAACAAAACGATAGAAAGCCGCTAGGACGACGCGGTGAGCGCGAAGGATTTTAGGATATTTTTCTGAGATTAAAGAGTGGAACCGACTCGCGTTAATAGAAATTTATTTGCCGTCATTTTCGTACGGGGGAGGCGAAATTGGCGCCTCGTAAATTGCCAAATCCTTGCAGCAGGATCTCACGAGCATTTCCACGGCGAGAAGGGAGTTTTTTCAGCTTGAGATAAAAAGTTAGCGTTGGTCACGGTGCTGTTAAGATGCAGTAAATTGCACGTGAGGAAATGCAGAATCGCTCGGGTGTTACACATTTATCTTTTTCTAATACTTTTTTTAGACATAAAAAAACATGATTTAAAAGATTTGTACTTGAAATATATGCGCAGAAATTATAAGTTGTAGTGCGTTGTCGGAGAACGCAAGTTTTAGAACGATCCGTGGTAGATGCCACCATTCACTTACTCGGGTTGAAACAAAGATCTAGGGCGCGATCGCTTAATGGAAAACTAAACTGTGAGAAATTGGTGGAAACCTTGCGAGGATAACAGGACAAAAGTAGAAGAAAGACGATGTTAGAGACGAAAGCAATAAAGTAAAATAGAATAAAGGGCGCGCACGTAGCGGGAAGTTAATGAAAGCTCGGTCGTTTGAAGTTAAGCCGAAGCTAAGAAGCCAACTGCAGCAACAGGACTAAAAGGAGAAGAAGAGAGAGAAAATAGGATTCGTTGTGGAAATACACTAAATTAAAATTAATGCTGAACAAATCGGACGTTGTAATTTAGAGCGACAGGACGTTTTTCCTTGCAAGGATAATCAGTGTTTTTGTCTGGAAACTATTTTTAGAAATTTGCAGACGTCGCCGTTGTGTCCTGGCAGAAAGGGTTGTCTGTTTTATCTAGCATACCGTGCTCTTATTCCTACGTTGTCCTTTGATAGTTCTTTATGACATAGCGCATGTAATGCGTCTGACAATGCGATTACCCACTAGCAAATGAATATAATTTAATATCTTGAAATGCATCCATTTTTTCTCAAAGACAATTCAAGGATAATTGAAGGATTTTGAAGTTATTTGTGCAAAATTATCACCTTTATTGTTTTATTCGAAATAGATTGAAATGTAATTGCCTACTAGTTGTTCGTCTTTTGCTTGTTTGTCCTGTCGTCTTTTTTGTTGTTATATGTTCTTCTTGAATTTTTTGGCTTCAAATACCGCTTGAAACGCATTGGTGCAAATTACACAGAAAATTGAAGCGCAGTTCAAGACTGAATGTGAGGCGCGAACAAGGAACGCTTTGGTTCGCAGGACGAGCACACGTTGCACGACTGGTAAAGCTAACAAGACTAATTGGTCGACGAGCACCGCCCGACGTGGTTCGCTTTGCAATTATCTTGTCTGAGCATCGATTGTTTGATCGTTCCATTATAAACTACAAATAAACGTTGCGTTAGTCAAAAAAGAAATTAAGGAATTGACGGTAAAATAACCTTGTTCAAATTCTTATAACTAGCAGGAATAAATGCAAATAAAATAAAAATATTTCTGGAATTATGTAGGCAAATTGATCATTATCCTTTTCGTTCTTAAAGGACCCTTGGCATAATAATAATTGGGTAAATTTTCATTTCTAATTTGGCAATAATTCCCCAAGTGGGACGGTAATTGAGGCGTGAGTCGGACTTTCCGCCCTTGAAGATAATTTAAGGATAATTCAAGGATGCTTTTGATACAGTATTCAAAGATAATGAATTTTAAATGGACCATCATTTAATCGTTTCCGATACATGGCGCTCACCGCCAAGCTCTATTACGACTGCGAGTGGCGTTACCGGAACGATTAAGCTCTTTGTTTTAGTCCTGCATGCCAGGATAAATTGAAATCAAGATTGGCGCGTCTCTGTGAGTGTGCGTTGGTGGCTATGGTCGCAAATGGTGGTATACCCAACAAAACAACGCCGGCTATTCTCGAGAAGCTCGAAGACTACTAACGCCCTGTTTCCTGCCGCTCGCTCCTCGTTTTTATTAATTATTAACCAATGGCTGGCAGTCCGGCGTCTGGATTGCGGAATTGTTCGAATTGCTCTCGGTCGGATTGCGCCCTTTCGTCTGGCCCACTGGTCGTAGAAAACGAATCACCGCGCGCTGGCAAAAAGGAGCGCCGACTAGCATCCTGCGGGCTTACTTAGAAGCAGCCATTTTGTATTCCGGCCGGGCGCGACGCGAGGCACTGGAGCGTCCATTTGGTCTGCTGAATGTTTTACGCTTAATGTCCCTAATACTGTTAAGGTTATGTGCACTCGTGAATTATCCTTCTATGCTCCTGATTTACCAAATTTAGCAAAATTTTAAATTGCATTCGAGTGACTATGTGAAGGCGGCGGGCTATCAAATATATAAATTTCTATACAAAAAACGCAAATGTTCTAATTTTATTATATTTTTCTGAAAATTAACAGTTTATTTGTGTACGTCGAGGTTTCCGGTTTTCCGGTCACGAACGATCATAAAATTAAGGAAAATACCCGGCAATGGAGAGCGAATTAAATTAACGATCACTAAACACGACCTCCAAATTTATTAGTTTTGGTAGTTCCAAATGTCTTTTCAGACATTTAAGTTCTTACATTTTTAATATTCGTATACTTTTTTACTCTACATAGTTTTGAGCGCAGAATAAACATTTTCGCCGGAAAAAAATACAAATTAAAAAAAAACATTAGTTTTACAACCAATTTTGTTCCAGGATAATTACAAGAATCTGGATAATCGAGACCTTACTTAAAATTAAATGTGCTTGCGCGGTGTTATTTTACACAACTGCGATATCTAACGGTAAAGGGTGATAATAATAAAGAGAAATAAAAACAATGGAAAGCGGCAAACCGGAAAACTGGAAAACTTGAAACACAGAACCGATGAGAATGGTTCATTAAGAAACTAAATCGCGAGTTAAAATGCAACTTGTGCATTCGCGCCCTTTGGTATCCGTTTGCAATGCGCAGCCCCGAAGTGGGTTTCCTCGTTTTCTTCAAATCATTGTTTAAGTCGGTTAAATCAAGACGAGGGCCGAAAGGATAGGACGGGGCGGCAAGCGTGCAGCTCCGGAGCGCCATAAACGGCGGAATCATCGCCAAAATAAAAGAGAGTTTAATGAAAATTCTCCCCGCAGGAGTCGCGCCAGTAAAGCGGCGGTTTTAGGCGAGACCATCACGACGTCAGCGGAAAATAAAAAATCTCAAGGAATTCGAATGCGCTGGAGATCTCAGAGAAAAAGTCTTCAATTTATATTTAATAAATTTTGATAACATTTAATTACACAACGCGCGAAATTGCGCCCGTTACGATTAAAAAATTTTAATTAGTCATTGTTGCAAGATTTGAAAGAAGATTACAGATTTTTATGGTGTTTGTGGAGGGGCGGGTTGGATGTGGAAGAAAGTAGAGCATGCGTTTGTAACAATTGTGGTAAGATGTTCTAAGGTTGCTAATGCTGCTAATGTTACGTATGTTTCTAATGTTACAAGTAGTACTCCTAG
>JAODGE020022129.1:0-21331 GCA_027574965.2 Ecitophya simulans
AAAAAAAAATTCTATAAATACACACAAAAAATTTTTTAAATCTATATCCACTCCAAACACACAAATATATATATATATATATATATATATATATATATATATATATATATATATATATATATATATATATATATATATTTCATGATAAGAGAGATACTATAATCACAAAAATCCATCTAAAAATAAGTTAATTAGGAATAAACATTGATAAGGATTAACAGGATTTTGCAATAATTACAAACATTTTCTTTCATAAATGCTTGGCAAATTTAATTAAACTCAATATCTCTAAAAAATAGCAATATCGGCGCATGAACGAAAAATTTCTTGTGGTCCACAGCCAGGTGCAATGCTACCATCTTTGCAAAAACCCCAGTTGTTACCAGCTACGTAGTGCCATCTTAAAACACAACGCTCGCATATGTAATCATCAGGAAGCTTGACATAGTTCGTAATTTCTTCGTAATGGTTTTCAATCGGATACTTTGAGGTTCCGTCCGTATAATTTAAACTCTTGAAGCAGTCTTCCCCAGTTTCATAAGTATTAGGATCGCTCAGAGCACACAGGTGGTACTCAAAATATCCCAAATGATTGGCAGTAAGAAGCACTGTTGTTTCAATGACTTCACCACGTGTGTAATTGGCAACTACTTTGCCCATTCCATAGACACCAGTGTTTTCGTTAGCCTGGGGATGAGGAGTGGCATAATTATCTCCACATACACCACATTTGCCACCGTTTTGTTCCCAGAGTATCTACACAAAAGCGTAACATTTGATAAAAATTGCAATAACGTAATTAAATATATGTATAACAAACCTGGATTCCTCCGCAAAAGTTTTCGTTATCGTTGTAATTTATAAGCGCTTCATCATCAAAACGCCACAATGAACTTCTGCCAGGAGGGCCAAGCATCATACCATGACCGGACACCTCTAGAACAAACAAACTGAATACTACACAGGCAAGTTTTATCATGTTCACAATTAGATCCAACTGAAGTCTACACTTGCAAACATGTGTAATATATTTGCACTAACTCCTAATCTAAAAAATTATCAGTAATGATTATTCGATTATACAATAGTCGCGTTTTGCTTTTTTGTAATATTTATATTTTAAAATCAAATATTTTTTTTACATTGTACAGTACGTTATTTGCATAATGGCAATATTAACACAGAAACGGAAGATTTCCTCTAGTCCACACCTAAAAGCATTTGATACTTTAAGGGCGTTAAGTGTTTGAGCCTGTTTCTGTGCGCTCTCGTATTTGACCAAAATAGTCAAAAATATTGTGCATTAATAAATAAATAATTAATATATTAGAACATTGTATGAGTAGTATTTTATTTTATTGTAAGTTAACTTAACTTAAACTCTCAAGTATTCAAAAAAGGTCAACTACCGGCTCTGCAGTGCGATACTAGCGTGCTTTTAGCATTAGTGCTTGAGAAGACAGAAACGACCAATATTCAGTTCGTTCATTGCAATAGCCTCAAGAAAATCGGGCACATGCTGCTTCGTGACTTATCGTTTGCATGTTCACACTTATGTCACTCCCATGTTTTCGAGAAAATACCCCGGACCCTTATCACCCTTCTCACATCTGCCCCAGTTGTTACCTAAAATATAGTTCTATCTCAACACAAGGTTATTTTTTAATGAAAGGAAACAATCTTTGCTGGTTTAATAATAATTAGCGACGATTTTTCTTGTATCACAGATACCAAGATTTCATTGACTTGGGGATGAGGAAAACCATAGTTGGTATCGCACGCATCGTATTTTGTTACCAAAGTTCCGGTCTTCCTCAGCTAAAGTTTTATCGTTGTAATTTATAAGCACCTTTTCTGCAAAACGCCAAAATGAGTTTAGGTTGAGTGGTTGCAACATTATTCCGTGACCAAAAACCTTTAAAATTTTAAGCACAAAGCAACACAAACAAGTTTGGAAATGGTTAATATTCTTCATAATATTATTAATCAACACAAATTTTTACTTATTTAATTCAAAATACTTGCATATAATACAATTGTATTATATGCAAGTATTTTGAATTTAATGCATTATTCTAGTTGCCATAAAATATTCGGTATATTTGAAATAATTCTGAAAATCTATTCATTTAAATTCAATACTTATCTCTTTTTTCAAAAATAAATAAATAAATAAATAAATAAATAAATGTAGATCAAAAAGTATATATCAATATAAGCTTATCTTAAAGTCGATAAAGAATACATTAAATGAATATTATATATATTTTTAAAGCATCGAAATAGGCTCATTAGAATTTTATAAAATTGCGGTGGCAATTAGTTGATGCGGATATCAGAACAGGAGCGAAATAATTCTTGTGGTCCACAACCCATTCCCTCAGATCCATCTTCACATACTCCCCAGTTATTGCCTGCCTTATAGTGCCACCTCAAAACACAATGTTCGCAACTGAAGTTGTTAGGTAACTTGACACGGTTGGTAATCTGAGTTATCCCTGCACCAACAAAATATTTGATAAATCCATTTTCAAAACTAAGTTGTTGAAAGCATTCGTTCCCAGACTCTGGCTTAGTGCTGTCGTGGATCTGGCATAAATGGTATTCAATGTGGCCCAAATGGTTGGTTGTCAGGTTGATGTCGGTGGTAATAACTTGTCCAGCTTTGTATTCGGCTACGATTTTTCCAGTACCGTACGTACCAGTGTTTTCGTTAGCTTGAGGATGTGGAAGTGCATAGTTATCACCACACACACCGCATTTGCCGCCATTTTGGTTCCAGTGAATCTATATACAAATCATTATGTTGTGTTATTATTTTTTAATTTATAATATAACATTTATAAATTAGAAAATAATAAATTATGACTTACGCCAATACCACCACAGAAGTTCTCGTTGTCGTTGTAATTAATTGGTGCGTCTTGGTCAAATCGCCACAATGAGCTCCTGTTTGGAGGATCCAGCATCATGCCGTGGCCGACAACCTTCAAAACCACTAGACTTAAAGTGACACACAATAACTTGAACATTTTGTTAGTCTTGTTGGATAATTTAGATTAGAGCATAAACGAGCAATCGCTACTCCTTTTATATCATAGATTTTAAGATTGTCAAGTATAAAAGACCGATAAAACAGATATCTTCAGTTGTTATGTAAATAGTATAATAAAAAGTTTAAAAGCTTTGTTTTCATGTTATTTGTTTAACTAGCAATAGATTAGTACTTGAAATGTACTAAAAGTGATTGGGGGTGTTTATGTCATCTGTAACTCTTATTTAGTCTTATCAATATTTTTATAATATTAGAAAAACAATTGTGACTACAAAACAATTATTACAAAGTTGATTATTTCCGTAGGAGTATTTTATTAACAATTGAATTAATCTCTGACTCATAAAACTCTTACGATAAACCAAACAAGAGGTCTGGACAAATTCAACAACGCAAAGACGATTGTCAAAAATTTTTAAAGTCTGTAGGGTCTGTGAGAATGTACATCCGAATCCGTATGAGTTCTAGATGACCCTCCAGTTCAATCTTGTTTACTTTATTGCATGACTTCTCTTACATTATTGATCATGGTCATTCACCTTCAGTGCCAGTTGAAAGTTTTAACGACAATTTCTTTATAGTCATTGACAACGAATACTGGCCTTGAGCACGCATTTCTAGATTTTGATTGACTGTTTGAATCATTTTAAGTAACTACCGTGTATTTTTCTGCACTGATTATGAGTACTTTACTGAAACATTTTTAAATTGCGGATTTCCTAGCAAAGACATTTCATAATCTAAAATTAATATATAGAAGTAAAAACTGCAAGCAATTCATTCGTTCAATTACGACTTTGTTTGCACAACTAGGCGTAATAAAAAATAACAAAATAAAGTTCGTAGAATTTGAGCTGGTTGTGGCAATCTAGGAACAATTCAATAAAAGCACTCTGAAACTTGCATTTTAAATTACAATTTAAAGTTTCTCTTTGAAATTTATTAGCCACAAATTTATTTATTTGGTCGTGCATTTAGAATTTTTTTTAAATATATTAAACGGTAATCGATTCCAAAGTTGTACCTTAAATAATAAAGTTGTGTTTTAATGCAGATTAATCTTAATTTAAAATAATTTCAAATTTGCTTTAAAATAACTTAATTATAAGACAACAATAAACGTCAAATTAAATTAGATTTACTAATGATATGGCGTATTATAACATATAGCATATTAAACAAACCATTTATTTGAAACCAATGCAAAACCGCCCAAAATTGTGTGCCTGATCTGATCTAGACTATATTTAATCAAAATCGTCGTCTTTTCAATGAGAAATAACTAAAAATTTCCTAGCAAATGAAAGAACAAAGTTATAATTTCCAGTAGAGCACATCTCCGATACAATTCCTGGGTTCTGATCCAAATTGTAGGAATGTATATGAATTTATACCGGCTTTGTTTTTGTTTTAAAATCTATCTGGATGAAACTTTTAGGCGAAAGATAATATTCTTCAGATTGTATTCCGGCAACCGGAAGCCAAAGTATATCATTGGGCTGTAGTTGCACTGGAGTTTTATCTGGTCGTTCTGGTTGTAAGTTTTTGTTCTAACTCTATCAACAGCAGTAACATTGTCAATATCACTTCTGAGTTTTCCTTAAATGTCATGATGCACAAGTTGATAGCAAGTGAAAGACATCACTAAAGCAACAGTATCAAAGCCAGCAAAGAAGAATAAAGAACTTGTGTAGCCATGTGAGCATCTGTCACGATATGATGATAAGTGATGTCTTTTTGTCAATACCTGATCCTTTTACAGCTGCAAAGCTACTGTTGCATGCTTCAATGTCTTTTTCATACTTTAATTGCCTTCTATTATTAAATTAATTATATCTAAGCTCACAATGTTTTGTTCCTCTCTCAATTTCATAGTATAATGTATCATTTTATGAAGAATTCTATTTTTTTAGAAGCAAAAATTTGTAGACATAATGTGTGAAATTATTATCTCATATATTTATATTCACAATTTACAAGTAGGAAAACTTACTTTTGCTAATCGAAGCATAAACATGCCAAACAATTTCTTTACCATGTAAATGGATAACATTATTATTCCTTCAAAAACTCAACACTAACATTAAACGAACAGTTTGCTATAACATTATTGACGCAATAAGTGGCTTATTTTGTTCTAGGTCGAATTCAACATATTGCTGTGCAGATTTCTGCATTAATTCAAAAAGTAAACGCATTTTACCGGAAGTAAAAAATGCACTTAATGTCGCTCGCATTTCCTTACAGGTTTTGCCTTACAAAGTTAATAAGTTTTTAGGCCATAAGGACTCATAATCTTCAGTAAAGTTGATATGGTTAACAATTTGATCAGTTTTTAACAGTTATTTGTTTTATTAGCTCTGAATCATGGAACATCAGAGTTAGAATAAACGTTTGGTAAAACCTAGACTGTCTGTAACCACAAAAGTATATTAGTATATAAAGTTATCTAACTTAAAATAACAATTTGAAATTATTATTCACGTGATATAGAATTTGTTTACATGCGGGGTATTTCTGTTTGTCTGTTTGTTTATAACTGACTGTACATTAACGCGACTGTACAATCATGGGATTCTTTTTTAAATAAACTCAAGTAACTATCTCCTAATAAGGGCACTGATGTGGCAGATTGTTCTACATTCCAGAAACGCCAGATAAACAATATTTTCTAATTGTAATTATAAAACCATAGCCCAAGGACCACGCCAAGTAGCCAGAAAAATCCAGGTTGGCTGTAATAAATGTATCATTATAGTCAATTAGATAATTACAAGTTTTTTTAAGTGCTATATTTAACAATTATTCCCGCAAAATGTTAGAGACTCACTGTTTTAAATGAGTCAGAAATACCGAAGGCAAACCAACGCAGAAGTATATTTTAAACAACTTTAACCTTGAGCTGTAAAACACATTATATATTGTGAAGCAGATTGGAACGTGTTTTGTGGGTTCAATTAGGAAGTTTGATTACAACTATTGCGACATTTTATACTGCGGAAAATCAAATAATGTTAAATCATACAATTGAAATACATTATCCAAATATGTACAAATAAGTTGTTATGATGTATTTTCTTATTATAAAGTTATCTTTCTCTTATACCCTATCCAAAATCCTCCTTTGATAAATGGAGAAATGTGATCAACGCTATACTCAAACGGTATTTTGGTCTTTTGAACTACAGTTAGTTCAAAATTTTTTAAGATATGAAAAATAATCGTCTTTGCTTCCATCAGCGCAAATCGTGACCCAATACAATTCCTGGGTCCTGATCCAAATGGTAGGAATGAATATGGATTTATGCCGGCTTTGTTTTTGTCTGAAAATCTATCCGGATCAAACTTTTCGGGCAAAGGGTAATATTCTTCATCAGATTGTATTCCGGCCACCGGAAGCCAAAGTACATCATCGGGTTGTAGTTGCACTGGAGTTTCATCTGGACGTTCTGGTTGTATAGTGTAAGCTTTTGTGCACACTCTATCAACAGCAGCAAACGGTGGATGTTTACGCAGTGTTTCTAAAAATGAGCACAAGTCAAATGAATCAATCTACGCATTGTTACTGAGAGCATACCAGTAATGACCATGTCCATATACTTCATTTGATTTAATATCTCATATGTAACTCTGCCATTGTTCACTTTTAATGTTGTATCAATTTCATTGCTTAGTCGTTCTTGTATTTCGGGATTTACAGCAAGCTCGTAACAGACAAATGACATTAGCGTTGAAATCGTATCAAATCCGGCAAAAAAGAAAATCAGAACTTGTGCGGCCATATCTTCTTCGCTAATTTCAGTTTGAGGCAAACGAGCAGATTTTCCAATATCAGACTCTTCTACAGTGGCAAAACCAGTTACATTCTTATCTTGTATTTCGTCATACTTTAATTGACCATTTTTAGCCTCTATTAATTGATTAATCATGTCAGGTCTGTAAATATTATTTTCTTCTCGATGTTTGAGTGTGTCTCTAACCAGACTTTTAAAAAAGTCGGTTGTTTCTTTGGCAAAAATACGTAGGCCCAACACCTATAAACATATATCACTAATTTTATAAATTTACCAACACACAATTGTGAAATATTCAATGTTTATTTTATACCTTAGCTATAATAGGCATCATCATTGAAACCATAACTGTCATGATTTTAGAAAAACTGCTCAGATTTGTAATTTCTTTCCCATGTCTGTAAAATTCATTAGATGGATCCTTCAAAGAATCTACAGTAATTCCAAACGCACAATTGGCAATAACGTCACTAGAAAATCGGGTAAATGAGTCTTTCAATTCAAGTTCAATTACATCTTGATTCTTCTGCAGATAATATTCAACATATTGTTGTGCTGACTTTTCCATCAGCACAAACATAGCCCGCATTTTAATACTGGTAAACGAAGGACTTAAAGTCGAACGCATTTCTTTCCACTTCTCTCCTTTTAGAGCAAATAAATTCTTTGACCATAATGATTCAAGTTCCTTCGCGAAATTTGTATGATCAACAAAGTGATTAAAATCTTTTACGGTTAATTGTTTAATCAGATCAGGATCATTTATTATCAATGTGCGCATGTTACCCTGGTATAATCCAGAATACCTGAAATAAGCATATAATAATATTATTTAACAAGGATTAAGAAAAACAGTGCACGTACCGTTCATTTTTATATTTGTTATAGTATCTTTTTACAAATACCGTTTGCGATTCCTTTTTAAAGATTAAACTACATGCATCGCCAAGAATTGGAACAGGAATGCCTTGTTTTACATTTTGAGATCGCCAATAGAACATGGAGTTGACGTAGTTTCGATAAACCAAGTAAACAACAATGAGTAGAATTATTAAAAGAAACATAGTTAAACCTATAAATAAAATATAGAAATATTTTTTATATTTAAAAAAGATTGTACTTACTGTACGCAAATAAACACACTATAGATGACCGCACGGCAACTACGCAGCGGTTACTGTAAAGTAATTACTAGTCCGTCGTTATTAAGCGACTATAGAAACTTGTGAGTGCTCAATAACGCTCAGTAACGTCAAAACGATGATCTAATAAGATTGTCAACTTCCCAAAAACGACGTGTAATCTACGTAAGCTAACCAACTAATTCGTAACCACTTTATCCTGCGAGTTTGGTCTCTCTGGTAGTGCTAGTAGAATATAAAATAGGTATTGCAATAATTATGGCAAATTGCTCGTGGACAACCAATAAGTGCTCAAAATTTATATATAACCAATCCCTGCTTAAATCTTGTCCAAAAACCTTCCTTAATCAAAGGGGAAAAGTGATCAACGCCATAATCAATTGATATTTTTGTTTTTTCAGTTACAGTGAGTTCGAAATGTTTTACCACGTGGAAACTTATAAGACCTGTCCCAAAGTATAAAAATGTTTGTCTTGTTTTCGTCAGAAAACCGCTCAGGATAAACTTCTCCGAAGACGGACAATATTGGAAGCCAAAGAATAGGTTTAGTCGTTCTGGTTCAATAGCGTATGCTTGTGCACACAGCTGGTCCACGCCTGTGTGACAGACACTGGCTGACTGCGCCGACTGCGCGCACCGCCGCCGCAGCTGCGACGGGCGCCGGTTCTAAGCAGAGCGCCTGCGCGATTGTATATCACGTGACTGCGCGATCTCACTCTTGTCTGCATTGTTCTACGCGCCGAGCCGCACCGAGTTATTATTGCGTGCTCGTGTCGTTTGCATAAGTGCTGACAAAACGCGTGCTAGGCTGCCGCAGTATCTTCATACCAGCACCCGGACAGGGGTCAGACCACATTACTCATGTCTGCCATTCCAAGGTTTTGCAACATGTATGAATAAAAAACAATTCATGTGGAAAGGAAGTGGAACTATTTTTTTTCCGAGCGCATCGACGCCAGCAGCCGGGCCGTTTTGCTAAAATAAAATTCGTCGGGCGGATCTTTCGACGAATCAACAGTATTCCCAAACGCGCAGTTGAGTAAATAAATCTTAGCCTTAGCTTAATTACGTTCTGATTCTGTTGCAAATTAAATTCAACGTATTGTTAGGCCAATTATTCCATCAATTCGAACATCGATCACATTTCATCGATTGTTTACTAGTGTCTTCATTAAAGACAGCAACCTAAATTTTAACTTCAAATTTTGAAGCGCTTCCATATGAGAATTTATCAGTTTGTTAAAATTGATCTCTCATATAATTCTTTGTTTACATATGACTTTGTTTCTAAAAAAACACAAAATATTAAGAGATTTTTATAATAATTGATAAAAAATTAAAATTAATTTGAGATGTGATGGTTTAATGCTTGTGATCGTCTGAACGTGTCACGCATTTCCGGCCACTTCTTTTTCTATAAATTAATGTTTGAAATTGTTTTATTAATCTTTAATTATTTAACCAGTTATAACACTGTTTTACAAATTCCATTTCAGAAATTGGGACCGACCAGAAATGGTTTACTTATGCTTAATACATAGTATTAACATGTTTATCTGAAGTCTGAAATATTATATTTGCAGTATTGTAGAATTCATAATATTTTTATTGTTTATTCAAACTTACTGTTATTTTTTGTTATGATATATAAGCACTAGAAGATGTTAATCTTGCACACCCACTATTAAACCAAACTAACTGAAAGATTATTGAGTGAGAAGTGGAACTTTGTTTATGAAATTTGCGCACGCGCTGACGCGAAGTTCGCCTTGACTGCGACCTTGTCACCTAATATACATACACTGGATACATACGAACGCAAACATTAATTGAGCAAACAAAATTAATTTATTAAAATATTATATTGTTATTAATTTATGTCACATCTCTACGTTTAAGCCCTAACCAAAATCCACCTTTGATTAACGGAGAAAAGTGATTCGCGCTATACACAATAGGAATTATTGTTTTTTCAGTTACAATAAACTCAAAGTTTTTTAACAAATAAAATATCAAAGTTTTTGCTTCCATTAAAGCAAACCTGGAGCCGATACAATTTCTGGGACCGGAACCAAATGGCAAATATGTGTACGGTTTGATCTTGGCTTTGTTTTCCTCTGAAAATCGTTCTGGATCAAATTGTTTAGGAGACGAATAATACTTCTCATCCGAATGAATTCCTGCAATAGGCAACCAAAGAACATTACCGGGTTTCAGGTGTACCGGAGTTTCGTTTGGTAGCCTCGGTTGAATCGTATAAGCTTTTGTGCACAATCTATCCATTACAGGAAAAGGCGGATTCTTCCTCAAAGTTTCTGCAAACATGTGTCTGAATAAACTTTCAATCATAATAAAAACTTTATGCCAAATACCGCTAATAATCATATCCATGTACTTCATTTGATTTAACACGTCATATGTCAGTTTTCCATTATTTGCATTTAACGTCGCATCAACTTCTTTTATTAGCTTTTCTTGACACTCAGGATGTACGGCTAATTCATAGCAAGCAAATGATATAAGCGTTGAAACGGTATCAAATCCCGCAAAGAAAAAGATCAAAACTTGTGCAGCCATATCATCTTCACTCATTGTGGTATGTGTTTTGTTACCAGTACGACCAATATCTGACTCTTCAGCAGTAGCAAATCCAGTTATGTTTTTATCAGTAACTTCATCGTATTTTAATTGACCCTTCTGCGCTTCCATCAATTGATTAATCATATCTGGACGATAAATATTATTCGTTTCTCTATATGCAATCGTATCGCGAATAATACACTTAAAAAAGTCCGTTGATTCCTTTGAAAAGAAATGTAAGTCGAGAAACTAGAACGTAAATAATTAATAAGTTTGCCCAATTTTTTCATACTTATATCCACCTTTACAACTTTTGGCATTATCATGGAAAACACGATGATCATCATTTGCCATAAACTACTTAAACTCGTTATATTCTTTCCATTTTTATGAAAGACGTTGTTTGGGTCTTTTAGCGAGTCTACTGTCACACCAAAGCCACAACTTGCGATAACATCAATAGCAAAACGACCAACCGAATTCTTCATTTCTAGTTCGATAATGTCCTCTTTCTGGTTGAAGTAAAATTCAACATATTGCTTAGCCGATTGCTCCATTAATTCAAACATTGCACGCATTTTAGTTGATGTAAATGATGGACTCAATGTTGCGCGCATTTCCCTCCATTTGTCTCCTTTCAGTGCAAATAAATTTTTAGACCACAGCGGTTCAAAGTCGCCGGTAAAGTTGATATGATCAACAAAATGATCGAAATCTTTTATAGTCAATTGCTTGATTAGATCGGGATCATGAAGTATAAGCGTCCGCTTTCTTCCTTGATAAATTCCTGAGTACCTGAAAGGTATAAACACTTATCGCTAATGTTATCTGTCTATTTGAGGTTTGAGACTGAATCAAGCGATAGTAAATACCTGATGTTTTGAAAACGAGTATAACAATCGATCACTGTCTCAGTGAGAGATTTTATCTTTAGGTATATTTTGTATAAGTCACCGAGAATTGGGAATGGTGTACCTTGTTTGACATTGAGTGCCTCCCAATAAAACATGTTGTTTCGGTAACTTCTGTACAACAACCATGCAACACTCAATATCAAACACCAGAAAATCATTTTGTTATTGTTATCAGAATGAGTAATGAATAAAATGAATTGCACAAGACTATTTAAGCAGACGTTAACTTTATTACGTCAATAAGATTACTGATACCATTACGCATGTCAAGTCATTTAAGATTATTACATCAGTAAAATTTTCTCTTTATATCTTGAACCAATACAGTTCTTAAAGCCACTACCAAATGAAATGAAACAACCAGGCACATTTGTTTTGTTATCATCCAAAAATCGCTCGGAATCAAACTTGTCGGAACTTTAATAGACCTCCTCATCATAATAAAACCGCAATACCAAATCTCTGTGATGTAAAATAACTATTCTAGGGTATTTTGGTTGAATGGAGTACATTTTTATACAGGCTTATTAACAGCAGCAATTATAACATGTTTTCTCATACTTTTAGTTATTATTATATCAATATATTTTAATTTATCCATATCCATATTAATTAATTGGATTTATTAATATTTTTTAACGTTAAGATTTATTGCCAAATGGTAGCATAACAACTACATCATGTTAGGTAAGGATTCAAATCTAGTAAAAAAAATTTAGAACTTTGGTAATCATGTTGTTGTCAGACATTGCTATTTGCTTATTTCGATTAATGTCAGTTTTTTTCTTGTCACAAGTCTTGTGTTTGTTTTTTCTAAAGGTGCGTCGTACTTTACATGTTCTCTCCGCGCTTCCAACAACAAATTTATCATATCCGGTCGAGTAAGTATAAGTCTAGACTAACAATAAGTCTAAAAAAGTCAAAATATAATAAGTAATCATTTCAATTGGTTCTCTACTTGTTTCTATATCTTTTTTGTGTCATAATTTAACATAACGTCGTGTGCAAAACGCGTGAAAGAGTCTTTATGATCTATTTCAATCATGTGTCAGCTTAGGATTGTTCATTGATAGCCATTTGCTTAATTAGTATAAAACTATGTATAAAACGTTTATTTTATTAATATTTATTGATGGATACCATATATCTTAATTTTTCTAGAATTAGAAAACATGAGAAATATATTAAAAGTCAGAAGTCATAAAAAACAACGTGTATTACAATCACAAAACATGAATATTATAAATTTATATGAACAATAGAAAATATGTAAGTCTAAATGGATATATAGCAATGTAGAAAAATAGATAATGAGAGAAATGAGAAATTGTTGAAAAGCAAAGTAAAATGTAAATAATGCAATTGGCACTTTATATTCGGGCGAAATTAGTGCTTAATTTACAATTATTAAAAAAAAGTTAACAAAGTATTAAAGAAAATAACAAAGTTACAAATGTTATAATATTCCCAAATAATAGATAGGTACTAGTTACATGAGGAGCTCACTTTACTCTAAACAAATAAATTCCAGTTCAAGAAGAATGTAGTAAAACTGCAAATAATTTTCTACCAAAATTAACGCACCAAAACATCTTTAAACACGCCCATCTAATAATAAACTAATAATAAACAATTTAAAATAACAATAAAAAATATTTATTGCGTAATACTATATTGCATACTCAAATGTTATGAAATAAATTATGTCCGACGTTTAAGACCTACCCAGAAACCTCCTTCAATGGCAGGATTAAAGTTGCTCTTATCATATTTTATAGGAATGGTAGTCTTGTCAATAACGGTAAATTCAAATTTTTTCAAGATGTGAAAGATCAAAGTCTTGCACTCCATCAGTGCAAATCTAGAGCCTATACAATTCCGAGGTCCTGACCCAAATGGAATATAAGAGTAAGGTACAATATTCTTCTTGTTTTCATCAGAAAATCGTTCGGGGTTAAACTTTTTTGGATTTGGAAAAAAATCCTCGTTGTAATGAATACCAGCTATTGGCAACAAAACAACATCCCCAACTTTTAAGTGTACCGGTACCTCTCCTGGTTTCTCAGGCTGAATGGTATACGCTTTAGTACATTGTCTATCTATAGCAGCCACAGGGGGATGCTTTCTCATGGTTTCTGTAATAACCATATCTAAATATTTCATCTTGTTCAGCGCATCATAAGTAAGGGCGCCAATATGATCCCGGGCAGTTTCGTCAACTTCTTCAATCAACCGTTTTTGAATATCAGGATGAACCGCTAATTCATATCCCAAGAACGACATCATTGTAGAGATTGTGTCAAAACCAGCCAAGAAAAATATAACCACTTGAGCGGCCATGTCTTCGTCGGTCATGGCGAACTTCATCACATGTGGCTTCTTACCAATTTCGGATTCCTCAACTGTAGCGAAGCCAGAACTTTTCTGCTCAACCGATTCTTCGTATTTCAAACGACCTTTGCGGGCTTCCATCAGCAAATGAATTACATCCGGCCTTATAATATTTTTCTCCTCGCGCATTTTGACTGTATCTCTGATGAGATACGTGAAGAAATCTGATTCAGGAAACAAGGTGATTCTGAATAACTGTTAGAATTATATTATTATTGTGAATACTATATTAATAAATATACTAACTTCGGCAAGTTTTGGTGACATCACACATATCAAAAATTTCAAGGTACGCAAAAATCCACTAAAATCACTAAGAGATTTGCCTCTTAAATAAAATTCGTTTGTTGGTTCTTTCAGTGAGTCGACTATCACACCAAAAGCACAATTAGCAATAACATCATTAGCAAACCGTGTGAACGAATCCTTTAGCTCAAGCGAAATGGTATCTTTCTCCTTGTCTAAATAAAAGTTGACAAATTGTTGAGCGGAATGCTCCATCAACGAAAACATGGAACGCATTTTGCTAGACGTAAACGTAGGACTCAAAGTGGCCCTCATTTTCTTCCACATATCGCCTTTCAATGAGAGCAAGTTTCTGCTAAAGATGGGATCCTGCTTTTCGGAAAGAAAAGATCTGTGATCAACGAAATGATCAAAATCTTTTACGGTAATTTGTTTAATAAGATCAGGATCACGCAACATTAATGTGGGAATTGTTCCTTGGTACAATCCCACATACCTATTGATAGAATACCAAATAATGTATTAACAGAATCTTATAAATATATGCATATAATGATACCTAGCATTTTCGAAGCAACTGTAGACACGACGCACCATTTCAGTTGTAGATTCCATGCGAAGAAATACACGTAGATTTTCACCAAGCAGTGGCTTCGGAGTTAATTGGGGTACATTTTGACTTTTCCAGTACAATTGTGGCTTCACCAAGTAAATGTAAAACAGCAGTGCAGCTGCCGCTCCAAATAACACCCAAAACATTTTGCAGTTCTCACTGTTGTAAAGTTAACATGCAATAGGTTCAGAAAACAGCAATGTAGCATTATATAGAACCGGTTTTTTTTTTATCGTTTCCCACTTTTTACATTTCTCACACACAGATATAATTGATGTGCGATAACCTTGTTCAAATTATCATCGAGTAGTTCGTTTAAACCAGTTTGTGACTTGTTTGTTTAGTTAATTCGCAGGAGGGCTTAGAGGGCTCTCCATTGATTCTCATTTAATGAAAACGAATTTTGGTTTCATATGGATTCTATATCATCCACAGTAAAATCATGTGATCAACAAATAATCAAAATAGTGATTTGTTTAATCTATTTTGAATCTCAAATGACGAGCGTGGGAATACGACCTTGATACATTCCAAACTGTTGATTTATAAATCGGCCATTCTAGGTCAAACTGAACACACACAGCGTTTTAAAGTTTTGACAATAAACAAAAATATGCAAAACATGTTTTTTTCAATATTATTTTCTTTGTTTACAGTGTAATTTTTTAGTAATATTTCTTTTTAGGAATAAGTTATTTATAATAGTTTTTTTATTATTTAAACATGTATGTTTGTAATTTATAATGTCCTCTGCTTTAAAACAATAGGAAAAAAATACTAGCGCAAATCTACGGATTTCGTATTTTTACACTATAAATTTCAAAGTTGAGAAACTTTTCCCATAAACTGAAAATAAATAAAAACCACGAGATGCGCCATGGATCAATGTCAATGTCTTCGCGCTAGCTACGATTCGGAGCGCGTTTCTACGTTTTGGTCTGTCGAGACCCCGAACGCGTCGTTTCGTCGCAACATAGCAAAACATATTAACTTAATTATGTTTAGTTTATCAAAAAAGTTTATCCATTCTGGTTGTTTTAGAGTTAAATAAGAAAATCTGTAGAATTACGCTGATATTTTGTAAAAATTGTTTTAAAATAGGGAACATTAAGAATTATTAAAGAATTCAAATCGTATTGTAAACACAGGAGATATTTAATTTAAAAAAAACGTATTTTTGTTTATTGTCAAAATGTTGTAACTTAAAAAAATTAATTTAGAAATAAAGCGTATTTTTTATTGGTCCTAAAGAGTATGTGTGTAAATTTAAAAATAAAATGAAGAGCTAGAAAAAAAAATTGTGCTTTCAGTTTAAAATTCTTTTTCGCGCATTCTTCTAGAATTGGAATTGGAAATTTTTGTTTGATATTTTCATTTTTCCAAAAGCGTTTCAGTTTTATCAAACCATAATAATTCAACACTACTCCTGTAATTATCAGAGAATTCGCTCACATTTTTTAAGTAGAATCGTAGTATTTAATGACATGATATGAGTACGCCTGTCTTTAACTTGACAACATTGGAGTTACATGAACAGCATAACAACAAGGTGGATAATAATTTAAAATTCATACGAATGAAATGAGCACGGATTGAGAGCATGACGTACGTAAGGCACTCGTAACGTTGATGGCATTATAAACATCAAACACGAATTGCGAAATAAGTTATAATTTTACTGGAGACTATCAGCAAGTACAAGAGTAAGTATACATATTATCAGTTGATTAAACAATACATATATTGTGATAAAGATATTATCATTATTAGGTACTTTGAATACTACTAACAAAAATTAAATAATACGTAGTAACATTAGATTTGCTCTCTACGCTTGAATCCAACCCAAAATCCACCCTTGACGGCCGGATTGAACTGGTACTTATCATACTTTAGAGGAATGGTGGTTTTTTCAATCACGGTCAACTCAAATTTGGACAAAATATGGAACATCAACGTTTTCACTTCCATTAGCGCAAACCTGGAACCAATACAATTCCTAGGTCCTGCGCCAAATGGAATATAGGCATATGGGTCAATATTGCTCTTGTTTTCATCAGAAAAACGTTCCGGATCAAATTTAGATGGGTTGGGAAACAGCGCTTCATCGTGGTGCATACCAAATATTGGTAACCATACAATCTCGCCTGGTTTTAATAGAATTGGATTCTCGTCGGGGCGTTCTGGTTCAATGGTGTAAGGTCGCGTGCAAACTCGATCAATGGCCATAACTGGTGGGTTTTTTCGTAAACTCTCTGCGGGTTTATATAAAAATTCTATTAGTAATAAGTGCTATTTTGGTATTTCTATTTATAACTTACCGCTTGTTACCATGTCCATGTATTTCATTTTGTTTAAAACGTCATAACTCAAGTTGCCTTCATGCGTTTCTCTCGTCTGATCGATTTCCTCCCTCAATTTTTTCTGAATATCTGGATTCACGGCCAACTCATAACACAAAAACGACATCATAATGGAAATTGTCTCAAATCCAGCAAAGAAAAAAATTAAGACCTGGGCAGCCATATCATCTTCGGTCATGGCAACCTGTTTTAAGTGTTCAGTTTTACCAACACTGGATTCTTCCACGGTGGCAAATCCAGTATCTTTTTGTTCCAATGACTCTTCATAAGTCAACTTGCCTTTCCTTGCCTCCATCAGTAAGTTAATCATATCCGGGCGCACAATGTTTTGCTCCTCGCGATATTTCACGGTGTCTCGGACAAGAGAACGGAAGAACTCGGTAGTTTCTTTTGAAAATATATTTATTCCCAATAGCTTGGCTAACTTCGGCGTTACCATTGTCAACAAAAATTTTATTCCTTTCCAAAATCCGGTAAAATTTGTAGCTTCCTTGCCGTTCATGTAAAAGTCATTCGTTGGCTCTTTCAGCGAATCGACCGTAACACCGAATGCGCAATTTGCTATCACGTCATTAGCAAATCGAGTAAACGAATCTTTAAGTTCAAGATCAATAATTTCCTTATTTTGTTGGAGATAGAATTGTACGTATTGTTGAGCAGACTTTTCCATCAATTCGAACATCAGGCGCATTTTGCTGGAAGTAAACGTAGGACTCAAGGTCGCGCGCATTGCGCGCCATACGTCGCCTTTGAGGGAAAATAAATTCTTATTCCAGATTTGCTCACTATTGTCTGGCATAAAATTGAAATGATCCACAAAATGGTCAAAGTCTTTAACCGTTATTTGTTTGATTAATTTTGGATCGCGAAGCATTAGAATTGGTATTGTTGTTTGATACAATCCATAATACCTGCGTAATTAAGTATTCACAAGGTCATTTACTTTATAAGTGTAATTTATAAGAATTGTATTTTACTTACCGATGATGTTTACTTTTTTTGTATAGCCTGCTTACAAATTCCACCATAGATTCCAATTTAAACGTAGACTTAAATGTGTCTCCAAACACAGGCAAGGGCGGCCCCTGGGGCACATTTTTGGACCACCAGTGTAATTGTGGTTTGATCAAGAAATAGTAGAAAAGCAGCAAAACTGCCAGAGCTATTAGTATAGCTAACATGATTTACTAAATTATCAAACTGTTTTGACTACGGCGCACAACACAATTATAAATACTGTAGAGCTGCGTCTCGATAAGTATCGTTTTCAATGAGTAATAGCTTTGAACATGCGCGCCGCATAGATCGACAATGGACAATGATGTATTTCGTAACATTACTTAACTCACACGCGCACCTAAAATTTATTTGTCCTCGTTATTTATGACCTTCATCACAACTTGTTCTCTCATGCGTAAATGTGCCTCTTCCTAAATTTTATCAGGAATAGTGTATGAACGTGGCAATTAAATAATCATGCTATTTCGCGCAGACGATGATGCCCTCTAGACGTTACTAGTATAAGTTATAGTTTAGTTTGTACATATATCGGTAAGTTAATACTAAATGTTAATACTAAATTATAGCAAACATGTAACAATATAAATGTATAAATAAATACCAAATATCACGTGTAGCTTCTGACAAATACACAGTTTAAAGAGTGTCAATTCAAAAATTTTTGAATTCTATAACATCTTGTTTTCATTATAGTTTAAGCTATAGTTAGTAATATCTTAAAACTTTTATAAATTAAATCAAGGCATATTAATTAAATTTACTTTGAATAACACCTTTTGGTATGCAGTAGAATATGATTATGCCTGATATGAATAGTTTACATAATCAACTTAAGATAACAAAAACGCATAATAGTGTATGTATTCATTTGGTTATAGTGTCATAGGTGCCATCATTCAATTGCTGAAATAGCCATTTAGAAGTATTTGTCATCACTGCACTAATATGCTATTAATAGTTTAACTAGCATAACTAGTCGAACAATCAATAACCAACAATAATATCATTTATCTATCTTAATACCTTATTCTATCTAAGCTTTGAATGCGTTTTGTATAGATCAGCCGCCTTTTCATGCATCCAATCGAGATTACTCCTGAGATGTTCACCCTTCATAATCTTACTAATATAATTAAAATATCTAGATAAAAATAAATCTATACCTATATCTAGTGTGGCATCCCTCAAGTACCATACTGCAATCTAGATTAATAATAATTAAATATTAATCTTCAAAAAATTAAACTGTTGTAAACAAACCAGGTGATGCAGTCTCAGTTTGATTAGATGTGATACTATAATTATGCTCTTCAGCAATTGTTGATGCTGTATAAAAATTAGAAAAACAGTACAATCATTATTTAAACTAATTCAACTATATCCTACCTGCTACTGTTGTAGAAGAAGAGAGCTCTGATTAGGGCAGATAATAACTATTGTATCTATATGTCAATTGTGAACTTCAGTATTTAATAGTTTGTTTTACCAATTATGAACTTACCTGAAGACATAGAAGTTGGAGACAGAGTGTTATGCACAGATTCTAGAGGCACTAAAATCATATTATATTAATAATAAACTCATGATGTATGTATTTAATACCATTATTAATAGTTGGTAGATTTCTATTAGGAATGGCATCACGTCTTAGATTAGTTCTGTTTCGTTTGCAGTCAAAAAACTGGTTAGAGAAATGTGCTCTATAGACCATGTTCTTACTATAAACAACCAACAGATTCATATTCATCAAATCTTCATTACCAATTGCCTTAATTCATTGATAAAATCGCTGCATTCATGAGATTATGTATTTGATTCATAATAATTTTATGTTGCTTTATTATTTATACTTACATTTGAGTTTAACAAGGTACATTATGGGAAACGATGCATGCCGAAGTTCTCAAAACAACCAGGTACAAAGCAACGCATGATTAACAACAAATATATATAATTGCAAGAACAATTAATAAAAATTTGTATAAAATGCATTAGCAGCAAATTGCTTAAAATGGCGCTAAAGCTTAGCCTGCAACGCGTGCACACATTTGCTGCGAAGGAAAAGTCTGGTGTATAACGGATCTTTTGTCCTCGCGAGCGCGCGTAGGCGCGCGCTCGAAACACATAAAAATTTGTTTGAAGTACGCCGCGCCGCGTGTTTTTATTTTTTTATGTCAACAACCAAAGGTTTGTTTATTTGTTCTCAGCGATACGCAGAGTGCAGAGTGACCGTAGGTCGAGCGGCGAGCGCGAGCTGCAATACTGCGACCGTAGCGTACGAAGCTCCAGTTTCTCATTTCCATAATCAGTGCGCCGACTCGACTGGACGAATTTAATTCCTAATTTTTTGCATTTGTTTAGCCAATAACTAATAATTCATCGATTAAAATGTAACAAAAATAGACGTGATCAGCAAAAATTTAGCTTTCGATTCGTGTAAAAATATTGGCATATTTTTAATATTTAGGGTGTTTCAATTTTTGAGGTACCCGCGCCTTGACCTACCTCAAAAAAGGTTGACGTCTTTTGCGCCGAGAAACGCGCTGCGCCCCCAGTTTCTCCCAGAGCGCACCAGATTTTCCGAGGTGCTGTAGATTCACAATTTTTTTATATCTGTAGGTTTAAAATGTAGAGGACAAAGACAGACAGAGAGAGGGAAAGACAGTATCGGTTGGGTCGGTTCTCAAGCGGAGAAGCGGAGAGAGTCGTTGTCGAGAATAGAGTTTGTAAAGTGCGTTTGACTACTTTTAGTTGTTTCAAACTGGTTTTCCTACATTTGCGTTCCTTTCAATAACATATTCCATATTTTGGGGACTCAACAGGGATAGCAAGAGAAAACCATAAAATTCGTTACACAAGATATTCACCGAAGACCTAACCATAAAAGTAAAACGTGCTGGAAGAAAAAAAGACAAGACCCGACAAGACCCGTGACCAAGATGTCTACGTTACTCTAACACGAAAACGTTGCAAGTGTTCGTCCATTAAGCATGTTGCGATAGTACATTCCAGTGTTTTTAACGAAGTCGACAACAGAAGAAATCGAAAACGCCTAAGGAATATCGCCGGTTTTGGCATTGAAGTTGGCTCTGACTAGGGATGTCAAAAAGATATCGATATATCGATACATCGATATTTTATTTTTGTTTAGACGATATTTTTGGGCGATATTTTATTTTTCGATATATCGATATATCGATATCAAATTTGGAC
>JAODGE020022153.1:0-13785 GCA_027574965.2 Ecitophya simulans
CAGCACCAGCAGCTCCACCTTGTCCGCCGGGTGTCCAATCGCCATCAGCGAGCGCACGCGGTCAACGAACTGCAGATAGGGGTCAAATTCCAGCCGGTTAGCGCGCCGCACGCCGGGTTCATTAAGCAGGTAGCTCCGGGGCTGCCCAGGCTCATTGGGGCAATAATAGCAGTTCCACTTGCAGCTGAAGTTCTGGCCGTCCGGATAGGCAGAGGTAAATACAGTCACCACCAGCACACCAGACTGACTGCGCGGGGCCTTGGAGACGAGATAGCGCTCCAGCGCGGGGTAGTAACAGCCGCTGGGCGAGGACGTCGCTGTAGCGGGGTCAGATCGCGGTGATGCCACTAGGTCCTCTATATCACCGCTCGGAGCAGCCGGGGCTGCGTGGCCGCTGCCCGTGCGCACGAGCAGCTCTTTATACCCGGCGAGTAGGAGAGATTTTTTGTACACTTGTTTGTACCGCTTCTGCAGCCGGCGCTGCTCCTTGAGGATCTGACTCTCGTTCTGTGGATTCCCGGCTATCATCTCCCGCACAAAGTCCACTGCCTCATCGAGCTGCGCCGCTGTGTATGCATTGGGGTCCGCCTCCTTCAAGAGGCGCTCCAGCGTCGGCAGATTGTCGATCTTCTCCTGCATGCGCCGCAGCGTCGCCGCGTCCACACCAGCGCAGGATCGTGGGATATCCTCATCGCTGTCCAACGGCATTCCTCCTGTGTGTGTGTGTGTGTGTGTAATGATGTTGTACCGTTGCTCAACCTCTCAGAAGCGGTAATGGATAAAGGGACCTGCCTCTCTTTCTCTCCCTCCCTCAGTAGATGCTTCGAGAGGTGCACAGGATGGGCAGGCACACGATCTTCTCCTCTCATGAGTATGGAACGGTACGCATTTGTATCATTTTGTGTGTATGAGAGAAAAAAAAAGATGAAAAGAGAGAGTAAAGAAGTGAGAAACCGCAAAACGATATGTACACTCTCTTCTTCTTTTAAAGCAAAGAAGCATACAAAAAGAAGTCCTCATGAGGAGCACTCAGCCCTTTTGTGGCCCCTGCAAAGAACCCCCCTCACATGTTTGATGGAAGATAAGGGGGTGAGGGAGGATCATGGAATGAAACCGCACAAGCCTCCTCCTCCTCTCTGTGGGCGCCTTTTCTTTTTCTATTATTCTGTTAATTCGAAAAGGAGAAATGTAGCAGCAACTGGGCACTCGAAGAGGAACAGAATGAATGAGGACGCGAGGAAGGTACAACAATAGTAGCCGGAATATGCGGGGAGGAGGGGGAGTCCACGAGTGCGAGCGCAGGCGCGCGTCCATTGTCTCTCCTCGTTCTTTCGCCCACTCCTATGTAGCCCCCACGCATTGCAATTCGTCGCCAGCGGAGCTGCATTTGGGAACTGATGGTAAGACCTCCCCCTCTCTCCTCTCCTCTCCTTCACCCCTTCTCTCCCTGAGCGAAGATGTACATTCAAGTCACCACACACCGACACCTACATCACAGCGCAGTTGGCGCACGCAAACGATCTCTCGCCATGCTGGTGTTGCTGCGGCTTATATCGCATCAACCAGTTCAACTGTACCTGGTTAATCGCACCCTTCCTCCGCTCCCGCACGTAGCCGACCGCGTCGAGTGGGGCCATGTTTCCGTACTCCACCAGCGCCAAGGCCACGAGAATCGGAGCCCGCCCAAGGCCAGCCACACAGTGCACCGCTATGGTGGCGGGTGGCTGCTTGTTGGCCTCCTGCCTGAGTAGTCCTAGCCAGCCGTCGATCACGTTCTGTGTCGGTGGGGCGCCATCGTCAAAAACCCACCCGTGCACTTGGATGCCGTGCTTCTCCACCACACTAGCGTCGTACGTTGGGCCGCAAGCACGCACGAGATGATGCACCTTGTGCTTCTGCAGGAGCTTCACATACGTGGGCAAGCTGCTGGGGCTTGGCGCATCCAGGATGAGGAAGCGAAACATGACATCCCCAAGGCCGTCGCCGCTCCGGCACTCCACTACAGTGGCATTGACCTCCATCGCAGTTGTAGAGAAGCGTCTTGCAGGTGGGGGAGAAGGGGACGACAGTAACGAGACGGCTTCTTTGTATCTTTACGCTTTGTGTATACAGGTGTGTACGTATGTATGTATGTGTGTATGGTGATAGCTTGTATTGTGACTTTATGCAATCCCCGGACTCCAGACTCAAACTATTTCTAATATACGTGTTCGCTGCTGAGTGTGCAGCCGCACTGTCAGCTCCGAAACTCTGTAAAGAGGATGAAAAGGAGAGAGAGACAGTAAATTGTACAATCTTCTATATAGAAACGGAGAGGGGGGGATTGTCGAGCCGTAATTCCCTCTCCCACTCTCCCCTAAGTCTCTCTTCTAACTGTGCACAGAAATGCGTTCGTTGTTCTCCTGCAGTTGAGCTGGCCAACAATTATATTTTGAATTGGGGGGGGGAGTTATGCGTCGGTCACAAAAGGGGAATAACACATTTACATGTGTGTGTATATATATTGAGAGAGAGACAGAGTCCCTATTTTCTACTACCAAAAATACACACATTGTAGGAAAGGAGGAAGTAAAATATATATGCATCACAACACCCCCCCCTCTATACGTGTCACAGCAACGTACCACACGTGTGTTCAGGGCAGTGGATGCTCGCTGCGAACTAAGTGCATTGAGGCATTAATTCACACAAAACACGCATTATGACCGGTGAGGACAGGAAAAAAGAGAAACAGTTGGGGGAGGGTAAAGAAATGACAACATCTCGTGTACACATCGTCTCCATTCATACCAAACATCCCATATTCCTTCCGCACTGCACCGCGCAACCCCCCTCCCCGCCCACTCGAGACGTCACTACTATATTAGGGGAGAGAGCGAGGGGGGAGATGGCACTGGGGGGGAAGCGATCGTACTGGAAGAGTGGGATCATACTACGTGGAGTCTGTTCAAAAAAAAAAGGGAAGTTTTCGTTTGCGGGTCAGATAAAAAAAGAGGTCCTCGGGACTTACTCACTTACCAAGCAAGCTTCTCTCATTACACAAATGGCGGCCGATGCTGGTGACCCGTGTGCTCAGTCTCACGCGACGCCCCCGTCCCCTCCCCCTTAACCTCGCTTCCTCGCCAGATCAACATCTTCTTTATTTTTTTATATGTTGCCTGGAATGTGCACACCACATCTATCCAGGCACCATCCCTTCACTCACCCCCTCTCTCTCTCTCTACTCCGCCTTGCCCTGGAGCTGCTCGAGGAATGTGAGCACATGATTCTCATACTCGTCTGGAGCAATGTTGTATAAGCCACAGTGATACGCGTTCTCACACAAGTACAGCTCCTTCGGGGACTTTGCGGCATCATAGAGTATTTCAGAGTGCTTGCATGGGACGATGGTATCTGCGGTGCCGTGCATCAGCAATACCGGACGCGGGGCGATGTCGCCGATGCAGTGCAGCGCCTGGCAGTGCTTGGAGGGCTTATTCCCAATCCGCAGGTTAAGCCAGAAGGTGGAGAGCCGGCGGAAGATGTGGAAGAGTATGATGCTGTACTGGCGGTGAGAGAAGTAGCCACCAAGGAAGGTCACCACCTGGTGGTCCAGCAGAGCCGCCGACGTCGTGATCGCGTTCTCCGCGATGACACCGTCAATGGTCTTGTCAATCGCGGCAGCCATGATGACCGAGGCCCCACCCACGCTTGTGCCCATCGCGCAGATCTGCTCGTAGCCGTACGTGTGGCGCATCACCTGGCAGGCCGCCACGGTATCGTAGCGCTCCTTCATGCCAAAGGTGAACCCGCGCATGTTGCCATCGCTGAGGCCGTGCTCGCGAAGGTCGAAGAGGAGGCAACCATACCCCGCCTTATGAATGAAAGGCACGTGGCGCAGCCACGCGCGGCGGTCACGCCCACCTCCGTGAACTAACACGACACCAACACCCCGCTTGGTGCCCGCTGGCGGGGGAACGTGCCACCCACGCAGTTTGTAATTGTTCGTGGACTCAAACGACACGTCCTCGTAATCGATCATGAAGTCCGTCTTGGGGTCGTTGATCCAGTTCTCCCAGTAGCTCGGGTTGCGCACACGGGTGAGCTGGGTGGCCTTGGGCTGGTAATGATACCACGGCGGCCGCATCGCCACCTCAGAGACAAAGTAGGCGAAGGAGATGAAGTAGAAAGCCATTGAGATGAGTATAAATTTCAGCGCAAAGAAAAGGCCATTGTACACGATGAGGAACAAGAAGGGTAGGGCAACGCAGTACACCACCTTGCGCAGTGTGGCGGGGCTCGCAATGTCTGACTCCTTGATGTCATTCTCTTCCATCATCTTCGTCTCCGCATCCTCCGCTGCGCTTCCCTTTCGACGCCTCCGCTGCATGTACGCCTCGTGCTTTGTGAAGGCCATCGCGATCCTGTGCCGGTCCTCCCCGGGTGGCGCCAACTCCAGCGCGCTCTTGCCATTCTTGTCGAGGATGGTGGTGTCGATGCCCTTTGTGCGCAGTAGATAGCGGATGAGCGGAACATTGCCCTTCGCACACGCTATATGTAGAGCAGTGCGACCATCGGCGTTTGTCGCGTTCACATCAGCGCCCCCCTTCATCGCTGCCTTCACAAGGAGGGGAAGGTCACTGTTTTCGGCTGCGCGCAAGAACACCGACATGGAGCCGGGGGAGCACACACAGCGAGAAGGGAAGATACCTAATAATAATACACAAAAATAAGTAAATAACACCGTGAGAGGTGTGAGCTCCCGCCGGCAAATGCGCACACGAGCGAGCGGACAAAATAGAACCTATTTCCCCCTGTTTCTTTGGACTACAAGAACAGTAGCAATTCACTTATCCGCCTATATACTCTCATCGGCTACATAAATCTCCAAGAAGGGCATTAGCGAAGGAAACAAGAGGTGCAAGTGGTGGAGCAATGCGTCGCGGCCGCCGTCCCCTGTGCTGCAGACAAAAAACGGTATTTCGACGCCTCCGCAATGCGCACGAAATAGAGAACTGCGGCGCTAAAGAAAACACAATTCAAATAGGCAAGGGAGCATTTACACACCGTAATCAGGAATACTATCATTGCTTCTCCTGAATCCCGCATATATATGTATGTGTGTGTGCTTGTGGAGAGTGAGAAAGTCGAGGAGAGTTCACGTTAGCGATCAAGTAGGTAGACGTCTTCTTCTTACAAGAGTGCCATTCGCAGGTACTCGGGCCCGGCGCCGGCCGAGGTCATTGCCTTCGCAACCGCCTGGGCGGCAGGTGCGGATAGATCTGCTTCCTTCACTCGTACAAAGGACGCGAAGGCACTCACCAATGCCATCAGCCGCGCCTGCTTGTGTGCGGGTGGGATGTACAGAGCCTGCCTGGCACGCTGGCCCTGCTGCGGACGCCTGCCACGACTGCGGCGATGAGAGCTGTCGCTCTCGGGGGGCTCTACCCCTTCGTATGCACGCAGGCCCCCTGCCGCTAATGTGTCGAAGACGAGACGGATCGGTGCGTGGAGGTGCTGCAAACCTAACATGGACTGCAGCACCACTGCAAAGGCTAGCGCTCCATCAAGGAGAGCCGGCGGGTAGTCCTCCACGTCCTCGGAGAGAGAATTGAGAAGCCGACAGAGTGCCTCCTGCTGGCCGCTCAGCAACAGCCCGAGCACCTCGGTGGCGACTGCGGCCTCGGCGCCGCCGGTGGTGAGGAACGGCACAGTGCGCGCGCGCACGTCGCGGCCAAGCACGGCGGCCCCGGAAAAGTGGCCATTGTCCAGGAACCCAACCGCCGCGACGGCCACTGTGCACTCGTTGTATGGTGGATAACCGCCACCACTGCTTGGGGCTGACCGGAGGCCAAGGAAGAGATCCACGGCGGCCTTCGACTTGCCGGCAGTTGCCACAGCGTAGAGACAGTAGAGATTGTTCATGAAGCCCACCGCGCGTGGGGCACCGCTCTCCTGCAGCGCCGCCATCACGTGTAGAGTGGTTTCCCAGTCGGCGTACTTGACGGACACGACGTGGAGGTCGCGCAAGATGGAGGGTGACGGGGGAACGTGTTTGCTCTCGTAAAACTCCATCACATCGAATGCGCGCTGCCACGACTGCTGTCTTAGGTTAAGCAGCAGCTTGCTGAGCGAGGCCTCGTCAGGGCTGACGTGATGCACGCGCACGCAGGCCTCCGTGCAGCGCAACGCCTGCCACCACGTGCGGCCGATTGAGAGACTCTGTAGGCCGCTCAGCAGTGCGCGCAGATGAGCAGCGGTAACGTGAAAAGTGCCCTCAACGTGAGACATGCGAAGCACCTCCAACGCCGGGGCCCACCTCCCAATCGAGGGGGAGCTGAGGTACCTCTCCACTGGCGACCACGCTGCCGGGCGGCGTGCCGTCTGACGAGTGGCAAGCACGGACCTGTCGCTAGCTGCACTGCTTCTCACAGTTGCCTTCAGATCAGCGGAGTCCCCCAGACAGAGGAAAAGACACTGCACAAGCGCATTCGGGGGTGCTGCCCCGATCCCCGCGAGGTTGGCAGATAATGAGGCGAAGAGACGCAGCCCGATGAAGCGTGGCTGTGTCTCCCACTGTGTCATGCTGGAGCAACACGACTCCACACACGAGGCTGCGGCAGCGGAGGAGTTTGTCTGTGCTGAATGCGTCGAGGGCGAAACCGGCACCGCAGTTGCCGTGTGCGCCAGTGCCTCGTCCACTGCCGTCAGCAGCTCTGCCTTGACCACCTTCTTCTCCGCCCGCAGCCGTGGATGAAGGGCACGAAGCAGCGCCGCTGCGCCACGCCACAGCACCCGCTGATCCTCCCCCGTCACCTCACTGGCACGACGCAAACCAGCGCCCACCGCGCGGCCCCTCTCCTCCCCACCAATGGCACGTAGTAGCCGCAACACACTGGCCATGATCTCCCGCAGCCCATCCTCGGTGGAGCCACAGAAGCGGACGAGTGCCTCCGCGACTGCGGGGTCGCCGACGCACTGAGCATACAGCACCGGTGCCTCGTCCAGTATCTGGCGGCGCGCCTCGGCTGAGCTGTGACTCACCAACGGAGCAGCAGCAGCGGGGCTCGAGCGGTGAGGGCTGCCACCTCTGGCAGACGGTACCATCATCGCTCTCAGTGCCCCGAGTGCGTCAAACGTGGGGCTGCCCGGCGTGGCGCGACCATCCCCCACAGCCGCCGTCCCTGTTGGGAGCGGTCGCATTGTTATCAGTCCTCGACGCTTCCAGTTCAAAAGACACTGGACAAGTTCCCGCAGCTGCCCTCGCCTCTGCAGTTCGCTAAATATGCACACCTGCACGATTGCGGTGTCGCTGCTGGTGCCGAGGGTCGAGGAGGAGTGTGCTATGCTGGACACGTCGGGCGGCGAGAAGCGTTTGAGCTCAAAGGCCGCACGCACGATCGCGTCGGTGCTCATACCTGCCAACATCTGCAGCTGCTCCCCTGCAGTGTCGCTAATTGAGGTTACGCCTGTGCTGCTAATGGACGCGTCTGCGCACGCGGATGACAGGGGCGTGTCCTGAGCAGGTGGGTGTCCCACACCCGAGGCACTGTCCGTCGCTGGCATCCAGTGCCAGCCCTCCGCCCGAGCGGCGCTCTCAGTTGCAGTGCGAAGCAGAGGTGGAAGGCCCTCCAGTACCGCCGCCGCCCGCGTTTCCTCCCCACTGAGTGCGAGCAGCCTCACCGCCTGAATCCATGCATCGTCGTCAGGCTGCGCGAGTGCGGTGGGTGGAAAGGGGGGCACCTTGTTCTCGGGAAAAACGTCCCTGACGAAGGCCGTGACCCTGGTCACTGGTAGCGTAGCACACTTATCGTAGAGTGCGGCCACATCCGTGTAGGTGGCGTGCCTACGTGCAGCAACGAGGGCGTGGGCTGCAGTGGAGGGAGTGAACGCTGGGGCGCTGCAAAGCACCGAGCGCATATTCATCCGTCCGCCACGGAATGGCAGCGTGGCCCTTCTAATTGGCAGCTGGTGAAGGAGCATGATGAAGGAAGTGCGAGAGCAGAAAGCCACTGCCGCTGCGCTACAAGGAAGCGTTTTGGGTTTGTGTGTTTGTATATTTTGGGGGGAGCCTGCGTGATCAGTGTGTTGTACTAAGGTGCATGAGTACGGCACCAATAGCTGTCGTACAAGTGAGACGTGTGAAGAGCGCACACACAGGCAATGCTCACACACCTGACTGTTTCAATTATGGAATTGGCGGTAGAAGAGCTAACACCAACGTAGCGTGGAAACAGGGGGGAAGCAGCACTGAATGTTACTGAACGAGAAACGAGAAGCAACCCTGGTGAAACGGGATTGCGATCCATAAGCACGATGACAGTTGTGAGCAACCTCCGCCAGGATGGAGGAGTGAGTGGGCATCTCTCTCTGACTTTGTAGTGTCTATTGTATGTGTTTTTGGTTTGTCTTTGAAGTCGAATAAGCGGTTAGAAATGCGCACCGAACAAAAGGCTCCAGCATTGCGCCATCAACAGAGGTTGGCAGTACAGGCCGCGGCAACAGTACGTGTGCGTCTGTCATATGAACTGCAGTGTGCAGGAGGTCAAAAAAGGGAGGAAGAGTAAAAACACTCTCTCGCAAGCGCAGATATATGCACACACACACACATGTACGTATAATCCACTCACACACATCCCGCCTTCCTCCCTCACCCCTTTTTTAGGTAGTATTAAAGGCACACCCGAGTAGCCCCGCCCCACTCCAGCGCTGCGGCACAGCCAAGAGCTCGCGTGCTTCTCCCCCTGCTGCCCCTGTTGAAGGGGTCCGCACCCAGATGGAGAGCATGCGACCCTCACTGCTTCTCGTAATATCTGCCATTACAGACAAGCCGCGCTCCGCGACGTTGTCGCTATTGAGATCACCGTATTGCAGCACACCCATGCCAGCCCGCAACCCGCCCTCGTAGGCTGGACTGCCAGGCTCCACCGACGCGATGGTAACAAAAGGTGTGAGTCGGTTCATCTCCCCCTCCACCCGCAGTCGCTCCTGCCTCGCGGCGACCTGCTGTTGACGCTTTCGATGACTTTCTGCGTCGACAAGCTGCTGGGCCTGCGCCTCCTCCTTGGTGGCGCTGTGCAGGTCACCCAGTTTCTCGTACAGCTCCTCCTCAATGGCCCGCAGATCGTTCCTGTGGCAATTGACAGTCTGGCGGGCGCGGCGCACAGCGTAGAGGTCGCAGTCACTCCGGGGGAAGCCCTCGCTATCCGTGAGTGCCCCCGAGAGCCCCACCGGCGTGGACGCGAGATACTCCAACGCGGCCTTCACCTCTGCCTCCATATGGGCCCTCTTCTCCTGCAGCGCCAGCATCCCGGCCCTCAGGGCAGCCACGTCCTTGTTGTCCGCTACTGTGCAGCCAGGCACGGCAGCTGGGGAAGCCACGTCGCTCATCTACACGGTGAAGCGTGGAGGAGGAGGTGGAGGGTTGTGCACTACGAGCCGAACGTCTTCCGGCTTGTTGGTGTGGCTAAATTCTAAGATCATGAGTGATGGAGTAGAGGGAGGAAGGGAGAGAGAGGAGGGTCAGCAAACACAAAATGAAAGCTGGCCAATGAAACTTACCATAGTGTGCCTGCAAAACAGTATAACACATATATAGAGAAACTGTGTGTGTGTGTTAGTGCAAAATCACAGCTGTATGGACGAGAGAGAGGGGGGGCAGTAGGGGACTCTGCGGGCAGTGTAATGATCAGAGAGTCACACGCGGTATATGTGCCTCAGTGCTGTGCCGTACTTTGCCTGCACCTGTTGCGACCTCGCCGCCTCCTCGCGTGACACACCGCGAATATGGGGCAGCGACTGCATGTACTCCAGCGCGCTCTGCAGCGTGTGGGTGACCTGCATGACATAATCAGGGGCCTCCGCTCCAGCGGACTCCGCAGGACGCCACTCGTCGGCAGGGGTGCCGCTGTCGAGCCCGGTCAGCATCTCGTACACCTTCTCGACGGACTTGGGCCCCAACACTCCGGTAGGGGTCGGCTGACGCTCGCTGAAGCACAGCTCATCGAAGCTGAGGTCTTCGGTGGTGAGCAGCGGTAGTGGTGGAATGGTACCATCCACGAAGAAGGTGTCCTCGCGCGCGACGGCTGGCTGCTGCTCCTCCTGCGTCTCCTGGCGCGGGACGCCAATACAGTCACCGCCATCGTCGCAGTCAGAGCTGCTATGCACCTTCGTTGAGCGTGCAACGAAGGTGGCCGTGGAGGTGTCGGAAGAGAAGTCACCTCGCATAAGTCGGCCCGGGCTCAGCCGTTCCCGAGCCTCCATCACCTCTGCTATAATCGCGCAGAGCTGCTCCTGTGTTCCAATATTCTCTGGCTGAACAAAGGGGTCAGTGAGCATCATGTCTGCGGATGGCCGCAGGTGCTTATCTTTGGTTAGCAGCCGCTTGATGAATACATTCATCTGCGGTGACCATTGGTCCTTGTAGCGGAGCGTCGGTGGATCCCCGCGCGGGATCGCGTAGATGAGCCTGGCGAGGTGCATGCCCAAGTGCGGTGGCCCGTTTTCCGCCAACTCGATCATCGTGATGCCTAGCGACCATATGTCGGCCTTGTCGTCGTACTCTGTCTCCACAATCACCTCCGGTGCCATCCAGAGAGCCGTGCCAGTGAAGGTGTTGCGACGAGACATAGTGTGCGACAGCTCCGTGCTGACGCCAAAGTCAGCGAGCTTCACCTGCCCATCGAGGGTGAGGAGCACGTTGCTGCCCTTTATGTCGCGGTGCAGACACTTGCGGTGGTGCAGGTACTGCAAGCCCAGGAGCACCTGCCTCGCCACCAGCGCAATGAGCGGCTCGGGGAGGGGGCAGTGAAGGAGCTTGTACACCAGATCGAGCGAGCCGCCGTCGCAGTACTCCATCACAATCCACAGCTTCCCAAGGGACTTATAGGCACCACGGTAGCCGACCACGTTAGGGTGATTGCACTTCTTCAGAATAATAACCTCCCGCTGAATCGCCTCTAGCTCCCCCTTGTCTGTCAGCAAGATCTGCTTGATGGCGACAATCTCATCTGTGACACGGTTGCGGGCCTTGATGACGGCGGCGTAGTTGCCTGTGCCGGCTTGACCGAGCTCCTCAAATAGCTCCTCGGGGTCCTCCGGCAGCAGTGCGATGTCGTCGAAAGACATTGCTTCCCATCAACGAGGCTACGTACTCGCACCTACTTCTATGTCGGAGAGAGCACAACAGAAAGATGCATGTAGGAAGTACATGAAGCCCGATATGGATTGCTGTTTCGTAGCTGAAGTGAGCAGAGAGAGAGAGAGTGCGGGTGGGGCAGTTTCACCGAGGGAGCACACACACACACTCGTGACAAACCGCAGGTAGAAAAAGACCACGGTGACAAGAGGGGGGAATTATTGGACTCTTATATAATGTATGTTCCGTTGTAGTGGTGGTTGCTGTTGTCTTCTCAAGATGTTATGGTTTGTTCTCGTTTGTCTTTCTTCTCTACGTCGCACATACGACGCAGACCTGTTAGAATGCGCCACTCCTCTCAGCGAGGCTATGCAAAACAAACATGAAGTGTGTATCAAAATGTGTGCGTGTGGGTGTGTGTGTGCGTGAGTAATTTACACTTGACCGTATGCCCCACCCCCCTCCCAACACACACACACCCGCGCTGCTCAGCGTTGCTGCCGTGGTGGGGGGGGCATACGCACTGCTGAATGCACAGTGATGAGTTGGCATGCAGATATCAAGCAGCGTTTGGAAAAGGCGCGAGGCTAGCAACGATACTTCACTCCCGTCCGCCCCTCGCCTCACCGCTGCTTGGGTTGGCACGCTGGTCCATCTTCTCCAGCACCAGTCTCAGTAGCTCTGCTGTGTGGGCGTGGCTCGCCTGTAATGGTTCCAACGCACGCTGTATAGTGGCCAGCGTGACGTTCGCATCGTCCGCAGCCCTGTCCTCAGCAGTGCTGGTGCCTTCATCACTGGACGGCGCACCAACTGCAGAAGCGGAGCCAACCCTCTCCCCCAAAGCACCACGAGTGGACAGCACCACAGAGCGGCCAATGGGGTACAAGGAGATATCGCGAAGGTTGATGAGATTCGCGACATAGCCTTCCTGACCAGTGAACGTCGCGGGGTCCTTCTCGGAGAGGTAATGAAAAAAGAAGATGTACTGCCACATATTGTGCTCCTCGTGGATGTGGCGGTTGTACGTGCCGGGCTCGATGACGTCAAAGACGTTGCGCTCCACACCGCAAATGTAGCACTTCTTCTCCTGGTCCCGGAAGAGGAACTCCCTCTCCATACGCGACTGCGCCAGGCTATCCACGATCACGCCAAAGAACATATTGGACACCACCAAGCAGACCACCACGAAGTAGGCAAGACGGAAGAAGGCGAACCAGTAGCCGTAGCCGTCAGCCGAGTAGAAGGAGGGCCAGCTCATGATGTCCCCGACGCCGCCGGTGTACCGAATTGTGTCCAGGTGCACAAGCCAGCACTGCGAGAGCGTATAGCAGTTCACGCCGTTGCCTTTGTCGCCGAGCGGGTCCAGGAGTTCAGCAAAGAAGTAAAACGAAATGGTGCTAAAAATGAAGATGACCAGGATCAAGACCACGAAGGTCAGCGCCAGTGAGGTCACGTTGACCAGCAGCGCGTTGAAGAGATTCATCAAGACAGAGCTGTTGAGGAATAGCTGTAGCAGCTGCAGGGAGTGCCAGATGGGATGCTGAACAAAGCCCATTATGCTCACAAAGAGAAAGAAACCGAGTTGCAGAAACGACGGCGTACGCACGATGAAGTACAGTGTCCACCACAGACGCAAGTACCATGACGGCCGCGCCGCATCCGCATCCGCCAGCAGCCGCACATACTCGGCCGCGTCGACGGCCATATCGCCGCTCGCTGCCTTAATCACTTCCTCCTCCTTCCGCCGTCGCCACGCTTGCCAGCCCCGCGTCACGGACGAAGCGGCTGGGCCAACAAGCGCGCGGAGGACCAGCAGGCCCTGAGCGCAGATGAGCGCGATGGACAAAGCAAATATCGCGCGCTCGATCTTTGCGGAGGTGCCAGGGAAATACACTGTGGTTGGGGCTCTAACGCCAGCCACCATCACCACATTCAGTGCAATCAAAATCAGCAACGTTAAGAGATTGACCTCCGCGATGCTGTAATTTAGCATAAAGAGCGGCCACACTCTACGAAGCCTGTTGTACGTGTTCATCTCCACGATCACCTCCGCAGAGTGCTTAAAAAAGTACTGGAGCCGCTCATTGTCGCTGGTGCGAATGGTGTCGTGAATCAACTCCCTTCGCGCCTCTGGGTACAAATTCTCCTCACTTGCAGCGAGGATTCGGAAGTACACACGTTCCAGCGCACCGTTGCGCACGATCTCGATCTTCCCAACCTTGCTGCTGAACTTACGGTAGGACTCCGTCTTGCGCAGCACCTGCTTGATGCTCCGCCCACTCTTGTCGACAAACTCATCCTCACCGATCCAGGACGCCGACGCCCCACCACCGCTCTTTTGCTCGACCAAGGCCTGCATATCGTAGCACGCGCGGAAGAATGTGTAGATGCTCACCGCCAGCGTCAGCTCGTCCTGCAGCTCCTCCTGGCCACTCGGGAAGTCCCCCGCCCAACAGTCACGTATGTAGCGTGACAGCACAAGATAGCTCGCCTTAAAATCACCATTCTTGATCCCGCGCGAGTGTGTACGCACAATCGGCCCATGACGCCGCTCGTACGCACGCGCGCTCCGGTCCATGCTCCGAGCCAGTACGCTCAGGTCCACCGTCGCAAGTAGCTTCGCAGCAAATGAAGGGTCCTGTCTCCCTTCAATCAGTGCCAGCAACGTC
>JAODGE020022170.1:0-20149 GCA_027574965.2 Ecitophya simulans
TCTCTCGTCACCGGCAACCTCACCTCGTGCTTCGTACTTCTCACATCACGAGACGCTGAATCGCCGGTACAGTTAGCATAACATTTTTGTCAAGTAAAACCGCAAAACGCGTAAACAAAATGTGTTTTCAAAATTTTAACGGATTCTTGTGTTTCTTAGCCAATCAAGATAAAAATGTTTGACAAAATTGTACATAGATGATGTTATTGCCTAAAATTTGTGAATAAATGTGAATAAATAAAATGTTAACGACATCGCAGAAAAACCAATTTATGAATATAAATTGTGGCAATGACGCAAATACCAATGACGCCTTTAATTTCCAAATACGGGGATCAAATTAAAATGTATATTCCTAAACATTAAATAATTTTTCAATGCTAAATTAAAGTTTTAACTGGCGTAGCTGCGTTTTCCAAATTTATATTTTGTGTAGGTTCACAATTTTTACGAATTCCTTCAAAGCAAATTACAAAAATAAAAGGTATATAAACGTATCAATTACAATTGCGCACATTTAGTGTAAAGCAATTTAATATAACGCATCGTCAGAAAAGCTCGTGCAGTTCTCGTTCGTAGTCGTCGTCGGAGCGCCTTCAATGTCCAATGCACTCAAATTTCGTAAGTTATCATTTTTGCTTGATGCAAATTGCTAAAATTAATTATTGCGTTAGTTAATGTTTCAGCTAAAGAATTTGTTCTGTGTTGAACTTCAGACCCGGATATTGGAAAATGCCTAGCCAAAGCTGTGCAAACCTCCATCGAAACCATCGCCGCAGGAAATAAGGAACTCGGACTTCCATTCTTCGATCAATTCCAGTTAATTTAACACAACAATAACAATAAAACAATAGGTATTTTAAAAGAATGCCAAATATTAAATACTTGATTTTAGTACTAAAATTTTCATTTGTTATTATTTCAGAGCTGCGTTGGAAAAGGATAATTGTTACCTACGCTTCAAAGTTATCACGGATGTGACAATTGCTTGTCAGTATATCTTCAACGGAAAATGATGTTGTTCAAACTGAACAGGGACATGCCAATATCACACTCAATAGATCAATTTTTTATTGAAAACTGTCAACACCTTAATTTGATTAAATTACAGTCAATCAGAGTGCGTGGCACAACTTGACATGCAGCATTTACGAGAAGGGCGGCAATAAATATTTGAAAATCGTCGAATGTGTGGAAGAGCATTTTGTGGACTGCAATGTAGAAATAAGCGCGCACGTTTCACAATTTATTAGTGACAACGCATTGGAAGTCTATAAGAATGTTAAGTTGGACTATGAAAAGAGTTATGCGGCTGTTTATAAATCGATATAAATACCACGAAAAGAGTGTACCTTGAGTGTACCTTTTTTTTAACTGGACCAATAACTTGTTTTTGTCAAACAATACAATAAATAACTTTTTAATTGCAATACTAGTGTTATGCATTAAATCATTTTTTCTCCTGTAGTTTCTTTAAATAATTTACAACATTATAAACAGTCAGTTTCTTAAAAGTTTTACGAACTGGTTATATTTATGTCTTTGAAGTTTTGTTTTAACTGCAATTGGTAAATATTTATTTTATTCTAATTTTTTTTAGAACTATGTATTTGTCAAAATAGATTAAATTTAGGCAAGTATTTTTGTCCAATTTGGGCAGTTTAAATATTTATTGCATGAAATTGTACAAAAATGTTTAACAAATATAACATTTCCAAATTTCTACTGAAAATTACAGTTAATTAAAATAGCTTAGCGATAATATAATAATATCTGTAATTACTTATGTTTAGACCACATAACAGTTTTACGCACAGCAACGCGGCAATGTGACCACGAGACACTTTTACACAAGTACAATTGAATATGATTGCATTCACTTTGTCGGTATTTACAAATAACAATATACCTATCGCGTATCAGTCAAAATTAGGATAGTTTATTCTATACGATTTTCCAGTTTAGGAAAGTGGCTTTATTAGAACGTTATGGTAAGCAACCGCTGTATAATTTTTTTCTGGCAATTCACAAATATGAATTATACAATTGCGTTGACGAAAATTGTAAATGACAATAAAAGGTATATAAACGCATCAATTATTGAAAACAATTTGCGTAATTTCAGAATGTTAAACAACGCCGTAGTGGACTCGTTCGTGGTCGTCTTTGGAGCGGTTTTAATGTCCAGTGCGCTTGATTCTCGTCCATTATTCTTTTTGATGGATGCAAATTGGTGGGTCAAGTGATAGCGGTAATTTTTTGTTTCAGGTAAAGAATTTATATTTTGGCAAATGCCCAGTACGAGCCGTGCAAAACACCATACCAGTCATAGCGTCTGGTAGAAAACTTTGAGTATTGACTTTAGCCTCGAGTATTAATTTTGAGAACAATAGGGGTCTAATTGATTTAATGAAACATTTTACAGATTCCGTTATCTATGATAAGTCATATTCTTTATTACTATAAAAATAAGTCTTTATGTAGAATAAGTATTTTAACTATACATGAAGTTGTTTGCATCAATTCAATTCAACGATGTAATAGAGCTTCATTAGATAATTGCAATATTCACTTAAAATTTATTTTGGCTGCTACTTCATTGGTGTATGCCTTCAAAGGAAAACTATTGTTATTTCATTTAAACGCTTAAGGGAATTGCAATATAACTTTTATTATGTTAAGTTTAAAGAAAATACTTGTTACGTTAATTTAATGAAATCATAGTAAATAAAACCGCATGACACAACATGACTTGCATCTTCTACAAAAAACATGGCAATAAATTTTTGAATATTATTGATTGGACAGATGATTTTATTGTTGACAATATGTTATTGGATTTTGACAATTTTTTGAACGGTAATGTGGAAATGAGAGCGCAAATTTTACAAGTTATGAATGACAACGCATCAGAAATGCTTGACAATTTTAAAATCCACTATTAGCAAAGTTTTGCAGTTGTTTTTAAACAAATTGCAAATAATATTTTTTAGCAGAATACCTTGCAAAAAATCTTTCTAAAATAATGCTTTGCAAATTAAGTCTGGGATCGTGTCACAAACGTTAAATATGTAGATAGATCAATGGAGTTTGTGAGCAAATGCCCAAATAATTGTTGTTATTTATATAATTGAAACCAACTAAACATTACTAAGATAAACGTTTTTCAGATTGCCGATTTTGAGTGATGTTTTATATAGATTTTCTCTTTTTTGTCAAAATACTAAATTCTAATTGTAAAATACCAATCGGTAGAGAATTTTCTTGTAAACGCGAACGTTGCTTACGATTTCACCTAATTGTTCCGATTGTTATTTCTGCTTGCCACAAAATTCAGTTAGCCATAATTTGGAAATACAATTTTGTTAAATACTTTAAGAGGAACTTGATGCCGAATATGACTTGAACTAGCCAAAATCTGAACTAAGACCTTAATTATTAAAAATTTCTAATGTATTATTCTAATTTAAATGCAACACATTAAACTGAATCAAGAAGAAGTAAAATGAAATAGCGATTTTTTTCAAAAGTCTTATTTTACTCTAAACCATTGGCAACTGTTGCGGCCACCAAAAACACGTAATTTTGAGCGTGTGAATTTTGTTTAGTCTCATGCTCTGGGGCGTCGTGCACGTGAGCGTAAGAACTAAGAATATGTTTTCTTTCAAATTGAAAATTGGCCTATTAGGACTATCTGGTACGCTTCAACGACCGCACTTGTATGCTTTTAGACTTGGGTTGATTTGTGGCGCCACACCAGAATGTTTTTAGTCACTTGTGTGCTCTTAGACTTAGGTTGATTTGTGGCGCCACATCACGAACGTTTTTAGCCACTTGTATGCTATTATACTTAAGTTGATTTGTGTCTGTTGAAATCGACGCTTTGGAACACGTGCGTGCTCACGCGAGGAGTTTGAGCGGTCCAACGCGAAGCGGGTGGCCTCGGTTTAAGTGGTACACTCTCAGCAAAGACGCTAAGCCGAGACGCCGAGGGGCTGTTCTCCAGCTATTGGACGACGCTCTGAAGCAGTGGCGATTGCTTAGCGTCCATTGGCGCAAAGCGGAGAGAGTGTGAGAGAGTGGCGTTGGACCGGGAAGGAAGACTCCGCCGTATTTAAGATCGGTGTTTGAGCAAGATTCACTACTAACCAAACTGATCTTGACAAAATCAGAGAAACATTAAAATGAAACAATGTTTATCACTATTCATTTACCAACTCACATCAAAACGTAAACCGATTGATTTTGAAATGACCGCCTTTCAAAACAGAGGTTGAAATTAAGTTGAAAATAAGTGAAATACTTAAACNGGTGAAAAACTTAAACAGCAAAAACAAGACGCATATTTCACAAACTTACGCTATAGAATATGGCGACAAAAACAACACAAAAACCATTATGGCAATCCAACGATTAGGACAAGTCAACATTAGATGGCAGAAGGACATTAACCCCAGAGATTACGCCATCTGCTACAACTGCCATAAATTCGGACACGGTTCAGCATTGTGCTCTCACCCACCGCGTTGTGTAAAGTGTACCGGGTAACCTAAAACACAAGACTGCCATAAACCGAAAGACGCGCCGGCACAGTGTTGTAATTGCAAACTCACACATCCGGCGAATTAGTGAATTGTGAAGAGGCCAAAAGAAAAAGAAGAATGACAAACCAGACAATTAACAACAAAGCAAACTTCGATATCTACAACACACAAGAATTCCCAGCATACGCGCCACAAATATCATCAAAACACAACACGTGGGCACCACAAAACACATGAACCAAAGGCTGCCAAACCACAACAAGCCAACAAAAGATAAGTCAGCCAATGAAACAAACACCGCACAATCATAGACAGCAAACCAACACACCACAACAACAAAATACAGGTACAATCAACAATACAAACGAACTTGAAGGTTTTGAGCGGCTTAATAAAATCTACCAGACCATTAGGCCAAAATTATACGCCGTCAAAACAGACTTAGACAAATTATTAATAATCGGTCGTTATATCTGAAGGCACTACGCGTAGCCTCTTGGAATACACAATCTCTTTATAACAAAATACACGAATTTCGACATTTTCTCGAATCCAATTGCAGAGATATTGCGTGTGTCCAATATCACGTGTCCACGTTCAATATCACCAGACAAACACCAAACATTGCAAACAACGTTTGTGTACGAACAAAAACATTGTCCTTAATGTTTTTGTAAAAACAAGCATTAAATTTCAAATTTAAAGAAATCAGGCAGACAGTTTAGCTACAATAGGCATTACAACAAACAACATTACAATATATAACATTTACCGTAACAACAATAAACTTATCAAACTTAACAAATTATAATTCTTATTAAACCATAACTAAACCAGTTCATAAAAAGATGCTAAAAAATACCATCCTTCAGACTAGATTTTTTAATAACTAAACACGCTCACACCATTATTAATAAAGAAACTCACTCCAAACTAAGCTCCGACCATAACCCTATCACAATAACAATGAACAGTAACAAGCATGCAACACAAATAAACAAATACTATTACAACACAAATTGGAACCATTTTAAAACCATTCGATCCGACATAGACAAAGAAATTTCAAATTCAACGAAACATATAAATTGAAAAAAATAACAAACTCTGAAATATTAACCAAAGAACTTCAATGTCAATCTCAATGATTAATTAAGTAACTTAAAAAACAAAATTCAGGAAGAAATCCAGCTATTTACCGACGCAAAATAGAATCATGACCTGCAAAATATTGGAGGTAAATAACAAAAAATCTAGCAAATAATCAAAATGTCAAAAAATTGCCCAGCACAATGTTTCATAATTCATAACAATAAAGGGATATAGATAAAGCAGAATTATTTATAGACATACTACAAAACACATTCAACAATTAACAACCTAATACAAACACTAAAAAATACTAAGACTGTGACGCCAAAAAATAAACTAACTAACATCGAGAAAATTAAAACAATAATTAAACCTCTCCCAAAACACAAAACACCAGGTGCAAACAAAATAACAAATCAAATAATCAAACAATTACCTAACAATATAGTAACTATATTCACTAACATAATAAACCAGGCAATAATCTTACAATATTTTCCAAAATATTGGAAACGCAGTTTAATTATATTGTTACATAAACCAAGCAAAGACAACAAAACATCAAATAATTACCGGCCAATTAGTCTCTTATCAACTATGTTCAAAATATACGAAAAAATTCTAAATTCCAGACTTCTAGTAGAATTACACGAACGCACCACATTACCGGCTGAACAATTCAGGAGCACTTGACAACAATGCAATTAACCAGACTAGCAAAAATCATAACAGAGAACACGAAATTAAAACGACCAACAGCGCTACTCGCGCTTGATTTAACAAAAACTTTTGATTTTATCTGGCATGTCACGCTAATAGCAAAAATGTGCATTCTCAACCTTTCAAACTATCTGACAAAAAGTATTCACTAATATCTAGAAAAGAGGTCGCACAAAATTAAAGTAAACAATTACATATCAGAAGCCTTTAGTTTATTAACAGGCGTCCAACAAGGAGGTGTTTTATCGCCCCAATTATATAATATATACACTAGGAGATAACAAACAATCAGCACACACAGGTCGAGCTAGCCTTATTTGCGGACGACAATGCAATATTTGCAAGATCAGCCAATATTAATCAAGTAAATAAATACATACAAACAGAATTGGACAGAATCAGTGATTATTATAATAAATGTAAACTAATACCTAACACGAGTAAATCTAATATTTACTTTCGAAAAGGTAAAAATAAGATAACTACACAACAAATAAACAATGAACCAATTGCAAAACAAAACACGTTAACATGATTAGGAGTTACTCTAGACAAAAATTTAACATTCAGCACACATAGACAAAGCTGTGCATAAAGCAAACGGTGCGTTTAAGTCAATGTATTTTCTACATAACAGAAACTCAGACACTGTACAAAACAGCTATCAGACCAATATTAATATATGGCAGTCCATTATGGGCTATAACGGCAAGTAATAAGATTGACAAAATGCAACGATTACAAAATTAAATACTGAGAACAATTAGCAATAAAGATCGATACACTATAATTAAACATTTACACTAACTGACCAATATGCAAACAATCGAGGAACATTCCACAAAACTAAACACCAAATTATTTAAATTCAAAATTAACAACTCTGAACTAACAAAAAACCTGCTAAAACTACACCCATCCAAAGCTTACTACAAAACTATACAAAAACTGCTAACAAACATAAACATTAATACATAGGTCGCCGGACGTGCGAGCCAGACCGAATCGTTATGACGTCGCGACTCGACCGGGTTCGCACATCCCGCTACACCCACACAATAACAATAGCCACTCTACACAGAGCATTCTTTTGGCAGAGTCGTTATGACGTCGCGACTTTGACGGAAGCATGCTCTTACTTACCGCGTAACACCGACCGAGTTGCTATGACGTCATAACTCGAGCGATCACACGCACACAACATATCGCAGCAAATAATCCAAGCATCTAACGTCTGTATAAATCTCACATTACCTACAAACGTTCTAAACGGTACACAAACGAAATTTACAATTCAAAGCACGCACTAAGTCACACAAACCAAAATAAACATACAATAGTACACAATACAATAGTACACAATAGTACACAATAGTACACAATAGTACAATAGTACACAATAGTATAAACTAATACACAAATAAAATCTCACAACGGACGCACAAACATTTGTTCCAATGTAAATAAACGCACGACAAACAGACGACACACAAATATCACATATAACAAACCAACATGCAAAATGTAAACAAACACAAATGCGCAAATTTACACAATAATTTACTAATTTACTATTTACTAATAATTTTGCTGTGAAACTCTGCCTGGTTCCGCAAGATAAACCATGTTGATGTTTCGCAACACTTCATTATACTATAAGGCCGCATCAGCGCCTGCTGAGATCTTGAATTGTTATTTTTATATTCGATAGCATTTGTCCTACCGAGGTAACGTTTAGGCGTTGACACCTCGGTAGGGCAGTGTCGGCTGACAATCGANGGCAACATCAGTAATGCTATGTCGGAATACTTTTCCAAATTAATTTCTAGGAAAACTTATACGTTTTACTTAAAATCATTTTAACATAATATTTAACCCAAATTTAATACCGCGACAATATTCATGGTCAAACGATTGTCAAAAACCATACACTAAAGCAAAAAACTTATGTTTCCAACCAATATCAGCAATGTTTGATTCAAACGCACTGATGGTTATCTAAACATCTGTATATATAACCATCAGTCTAGAAAAAATAAGAGGTGTACTAAAGCAAAAGCAACCAGATGGTGAACCAAATCCTGTCTTAAAGCTGTATTTCTAGCACGCTCACAATTAATTATAAACAAGGCCATTAAATATTGCCAATATTAGGTGATTAAAAAGATATTTTTGATTATTACCGACGGTAATAAAAGAAATAATTAATTTTTTTTTATAAATGGAATCCTACTATATAGTAAAATCGTGACATGCTCGAAAAAGTTGTCATATTTTATTAATGTTAACGCCAATACGGTAGTATGGAAAGAAACATAGTTTTCTGTATTTTTCAATTTTAGGAATTAATAAATAGTAATCTCATTTTTGTTATAGCATCAAAAAACTGTTTTCTATTGGATTTTGAAATCCAAGTTTATAAGTTAAATACATTTCACATACATCCATTTTTTGTCACCGCCATTATATTCACTTAAAAGGTAATCAGTGTGACTCTTTTTAAAATTTTAATTTTGATTACATACATTTACCTACAATAAATATTTATTCGTCGCAATTAGCTGACTTTGGTGACTTTGAAATCATAAATGAAGCAACTTTCATTATTCTTTTAACTATTAAAAAAAACCTAAGTAAATTTAAAGTAGAATAACTTAGATTCCTCATGTTAATTCCTAAAACAAAAGATAAAATAATTGTTGATAAATCCGTTGAACCTTGTTCTTTTTATTGAGCAAGCAAATTAAATAGGGTGCGTCGTTGTCATGTTGTCAAGTTGCAAAGTGACATAATTATACGATAAGTTCAATTACCGCTAGTCGCGCACTATCACTACACTTAGAGTTCTCCGCATGCTCCTCATGCTCCTTTGCAAATTACGAATTTGTACAAATTAGTAAAGTGGCATTTAATTATAATAGGCTTAGGTGTAACTCGCTCAAGTATTCCTTGTGCTATATCTTTTTGTTTCAACTTATAATATCGCATTGGAGTTAGATTTGTAAGCAGATGCGTTAAACACAGTTCTCAATTTGGTGGTCGAACTTGCTTCTTTAATCACACAGTAATGCGACGCGTATTAGCCCAATCTTCTTTGCCAACGGTTTCGTTCATGTGTCTACGCATTATTTCATGAATTGCCAATAACGCTCATACACAAGAAAACAGTGGAACAGTTTACATTTAAGGGTAATTCCGCAACAAAATGGTTATCCTTTTGCCTAGTGGTTGTGCTCTGAAAAAACTCATTGATTACATCAGTTCGCTCATTCGGACTTACTGACTGTGAGTACTCCGTTTTCTAGCGTTTTTCTAGCGGTTTCTAGCGTTTTAAGTGCTATTTGCTTGTAGTTTGTAAGGAAACGTGCGAATTTCGTCAATTTTGAGCGAATTGCGTCGATTTTGCCTGTTTTCAGCGAATCTCGCACACGAGCCGGCAGAAACGGCGTATATCGCCAATTCTAAGCGGTTTCTAGCGTTTTGAGTGCTATTTGCTTGTAGTTTGCTAATGGGTTTGCGCAGCCGAGTATCAAGTCAAGTTTTGTGTTTTCCAACACCAAATTATCGATTCTTGTATAACCATAAAGTTTTACACAACCACTAAGCAGTGCGTCAAATCGTGGCTATGAATGTCACCGGTGATTACGAGCAGTACATAGACACTGAACCCGGACCCGTTTAACCTAGAAATCCGTGACGCGCATTGCTAATTCCGCAGCTATAACTTGTGTTAATCGAGTTGTGCCATCCTCGGTAACTGCCACTGTGATTCGTAAGAGTTGCGCTTGAAAACCAAGCCGTCTAACATATGCCAAATAGGCACAATACAATGAACTTACAATATAAGTTCACTTGACAATGACTCGGGAGTCAGTTAAGACTGCCGGTGCTCCGCTGCGCAGCGGCCGTAGACCAAAAACGCAAAACAAGTGTCACAGCAGAATCCCGTGACTCTTAGCCGAAATTGCATTGGCTCACACCACATCTTAACGCACACACCATCAAATGCAAACATTCGTTTCTCAACATCTGCAAGCTCTTATTGATCACCTTTTTTGCTCGCCAAATATTGTTGGCTTACGTCACACTATCCTTCCTTGTAAAATTAGTCCTTTAGTCGCTGTTTAAAAGCGCACTTATCTGTTATTGCCGCCCGGTAGCATCTCTTGCAGTAGCCGTGCAGGTACGGTCATGTAAATCATTTAGTAAATGCTCTAATTCGTGCAAGCGAAAATAAACTGCAAAATTGTTCAATGACTATTTAATTGACAAATTGGCAGCAGCCAAAGTCTTTAAACTACAAGTTGAAGACAATATACAATCACACATAACATCTCAAACTACAGTCAAAACTATACGATCTTCCGCTTTATGCCATAGAACAATGACTACAAAGCATGCACTAGCATTTTTATTATGACATAATATATCCAAGGCTACTACATGCAAATGGATGTAAAATTTTACCATTATATCGAAAAATTGCTAAAGCAAAAAAGTGTTATCCTCAAAATGTGATGATTACTCAAGAAATGTGGGAGGTGGGATTATAAGAGTTGACAGCAAACTGCAAAAAAGTGTTTTTAACTTTATAACTTTGGATTGCAAGGTAGGCATTGACGGGTGCTTAGATTTCACTAAGTATAATCAAAGTCGTGCTTCGGTGCAAAAAATGCTTTGATATCTGCAATAGTGCTCATACGTTTACATAATGAAAAGCAATCAGCCCTGTGGTAAAATCCAAGCCGTTTGTGAAAAACTGGGTGTAGCGGTAGTTAAGTTTTATTTTAGAATAGACTTAAATTTTTATTGTTGTAAGATAGTATGTAAGCGCCTGGATGGTGGCCTACCCCATGTGAGTTGCATTAGGGTAGCTGGTGGGGGCAAATACCACGTGACGCTTGTCATCTTGTAATGTTGAGTTTAGTGTTCTGCACGGGTAGGATTAGTTTTAAATCAATGACAAAAATCTCACGCTAGCAAAAATGGCGTCGGCAAAAGGTGTTTGAAATCGAAACGGGAGATAGACACTGGTCGACAAATTGCTGCAAGTGCGCAAAAAATTGTCCAAGCTTATAATATCCAATGAGCTGAGTGTCGCGACATTTCGGCGACAATTAAATAGCTTAGATTGCTGAATCCACAAGACGCAACTCAAGTATGCAAAAGGCCTAAATGCGTTACTTGCTGAGACCAACTTAAAATTGCAAGTGGTTTCTGAAGAAGCGCCTGTATCATGCGGCGCAACACCACAAATTGCCGAAAACCAGTTAAAACTTTCGCAAAAAGTTTCAATTGTACGTACACAAAGCCGCGTTCACTCCCTCATTTGCGAGGCTGCTTTAAGGGTGAGGTACTAAAAAGCATTTAGGGTGTTCGGTTATCAACAGACGCCTACATGACCGTATGGAAGTTGTTGACGGATAGGTATAAAAACCCCACAAATAAAGTGTCTTTTCAAAAAATTAGAAAACGGCTGAACTAGTTTTAGTTAAAAACCAGGTAAGGAAAGGAGCCTACAGACTTATGTGTCCATTGGGTGGAGTAGGAAAAGTGTTTGAAGAATTGATACTAGAAAAATTAAACGGCCATATGGAAACAGTTAAAGGAATATCAGAAAATCAATTCGGCTTTTTCAAAGAGAAATCTACAATGAACCTTGTAATGGAAGTAATTAACATTACTAGAACCAGCAAACTAACTGTGATTATCACAGTACACGTTAAATATGCTTTTAATTCAGTTTCTCACCATAGAATTATAGAATCTATACTAGAAAGAAAAATTAAAGGAAATCTGCTGTTTGATTGATAAGAGAAAGTAAGAGAAAGAAATCTAATTAGATGTACTTTTGAATTTGACGTTAACAGAGGTGTAACACAAGGATCAAAAAGGGGACATCTTTTACGATAATGTATTGAAATTAAATTTTTGTGAGAAATAAAAGTAATAGGATTTGCTAATCATTTGGCAATTATTGGCTGAGGACAAACGGAAACAGATATAGTAGATAAAGATAACGACCGTAACGACCTTTTAAAAAAAATACTTAAGTAGACATACCAAAATGATTTCAATCAGAAGCTCGGGTAGACGTAAAATTGGTATTGTGGAATTTGGGTGGTATTGTGCTCAAATGTTAGATATCATATTACAGAGTGTTAAAAAATGCCCTTATTACAAAGAAAGAAATTAGAAAAACCTAACTATAAAAATGCTAAACAAAAAGTTAGACAACTCTTCTGAATGATTATAAAAGCTACTAATCTGTATGGCGTGAGTGTGTGCTGTGAGGCCCTAGAAAAAAGATCTAACAAAAACCATAATCGTAAAAGATATTCATACAGATTAATTTTGTTTAGGTCTGTTTCCTTTGCATACAAGTAATAACCGGTTCAAGACTGTTATCATTGTTAATAAGTAGCAGTACAAGATCAGAAAAAACACATTCAGCATCAGTTACCATGAGATGATGGTAATATTGCAAGAAAATTTTTTAAATGTCATAATATCTATGCAAATATTTTTATTAAAAAAATTTTCGACTATTTTGAGAATGATAGAATCTGGAAAAAATTAAAATAACCACGAAAAAATTATGTGTGTATTATAATTGGTATCCAATGCCAGCATCGGTCCATATATTACTGTTGCACGGTACAGATATAATTGCGCACTTCCAAGTACCTATGGGACATTTAACTAAGAAAGCTCAAGAAGCAAAAAACAAAAATATCCAAAAATTTAGATCTGACCACACGAGAAAATCATCACTGACCTATTCCGGAAGCTGCTGCTAAATTCTGATCTTTATTTATTCTCTATACACTCACCAGTTTAAAAATGCACAGAAACTGAAGCCTACTGCAAAGAAATGTTTAAAAGTTATCAATTGTAAATGCTTCTGCGAACAGCTAGAAAGCCATAGCAACAAACAAGATAACAATGTCAGCGCCATACTTTAACCCATTTTTTACCCAAATCAGAATTTTGACAATTTTTTCTATAATTTTAAAGCTAATATAAGTAGAAAGTAGCATCTATTTTGTAGAAATTGACTTACCAATTATTAAATATCAATATTAAATATCAAAAAATATTAATAATAATCTGCTAAACAATTATTTAAGAAAAAATTGCCAACCCAAGAAACGTGCCATAAAGTACTTGTATCTTATTATTTTGAAACAATTGAAACGCGAATCGAGCCAATTTAGAGAAACATTTATGGATGTTGTATTCGTGAATATTATGTGTGTTGCAAAATAAAACATGTATGTCTTTACAATAAGCTCGTGCGGTAAAAAAAGCAAGGGAGGACGACGTCATCCGTCACTCTAACAAACATTAAAAAAGCATGACTAAGAAAGAAAAACTTGATAAACGTGAGTAAATAGCGCATCACCTGTCCGGGTATCAGTGTTGTTGGAAAACTATTGATAATTGAATGCTGTTGGGAAGCTATCGATAATTGAATGCTTATCTATCTCTATACATTGTCCCAATGGACACGCATTTGGAAAAAATTACGGGACGGTCAGAAGCGTTTTATTAAATTCGGAAAGACAGGGGCAGCGGCAAGTAAACGGCAAAAACGCTATAAATATACAAACTTGCTTTCATTTATAAATTCGTTGGTTGCATAAAGTGATGTACTTGCAAAGATGGAAATTGATTGTTGAAGATTGTATTTGAGCTGGTCCTTGAATTTTAAATCTTGAATAGAGTAATCTTCTTTAATTGCACGGGTGCAATAAATTCTCCATGCGGCTTTTGCCGCATCGGTTACCATTAACGAAAATTCAGTTTTATTGAGCACCATGAGGAGGCTTACGAAACGTGTCTTGTTCGAACACATAATTTAATGACTTATTAAAATACCTGTTTTTAATGTTTCTCAAAAAACGTGACAACATTTTTTTTCTTTTTTTAACAAAGGAAACGCAGATTGAGGCAGATTAAAAGCAAATTTTAAAAAACAATTGCTCCATGAAAGTTATTTTTGTGAAAAACATGCATGTGTTGCAACACAACTTAAGTAAGTACGCGTGCTAAAGAAATATTACAATTGACTTACTTATTAGACGAAAGTGTCTTTACAATAGGCTCGCGCAACGACGCGACTCTAACGCGACGAAGAAAAGAGAAACATTGGAAGACGTCATGCATTATTTTTACGAAGATTATAACGTGTTACCCAAATCGATAAAACAAGAAAAACGTGAGCACTAGTCCACCTCCTACACGAATATCTGTGTTATTAATAAAGAGAAAGAGAATGAACAGAAACGCCTCTAGAAAAACCTACGGGACAGTCAGAGGCGTTTTATTAAATTCAGAGGGGACAGAGGCAGCGGCGTCAAGGCGGCAATTAAACGTTATAAATATCTTGTTCATAAATTCGAATGTGAAGCTTAGAGAGTGATTTATCAGCTTTCATTAAATCAGCCTCACGCGACCATCCCCATCTTCATCTTCATCATCATCTTTGTCTGCTTTGTCACAATCGCTTCCATCACTACAGCTTACAACTCTGCCACTGCCAAATATATGTTATTTTCAACATCAGTTACATTAGTGATAAAAAAATTAATAATTAATATAATGGGGTCTTATGCCCGCATTTTGTCAATTGCATTGCATGCGTATCATTTTATTCGTGCAAAAGAAAAAAAGCCTATATTAGGAAAGGGACGATTACCAAAAGAAGCAAAACTTATGGGCATATTACAGGCAGTAGGTGTACATTTCAAATTATTTCAACAAACAAAAAAATATTCTACGCAGTTTCTTTTCGGTCACAGATTTTTTGGATATTATTACCCAAACCCAAATAACAAAATTAGGCAACCAGTAGAAAAAATAATTATGAATGAGACCAGCAACTTGCTTACAATTGTTTTGTACATCAAAACTTCATAATTAAATGTTTTTAAATGTTAAAAAAGGGATTTTGGTGTATCCAAAAATGACTAGTGCAAATTTGGTTGTACAGAAAAACTACAGTCAAAAACAAACGTTCTATAGTGCCCTAAATCTCGGTAAAATTTGTATTTTTTCAAATTTATATTACGTTCAAATTGTAACATATTGCAAAAATTCAGTTATAATTGTTTCGTTCTAAAATACAGCATATGGTTTAGCAAAATGAATACAATGTTCCTTCGTACAATGTTATATATTCAGTTTATTTAGTTGAAGATGTGAATGGGATTCTTTTAATCGAGATTTTTCCAGGGTTATTTACATAAATTCAAAGAATTTCTGCAAAAAGCTGAACCGAATCTGCTAGGTAGCTCAGTTGCCATCGGTCATTAATTCATTAAATATTTTTTGAAATCTAGCAACCGTATCGACGCCTTCTGTAATTATCTGTTTTGTTATCTATTGTTTGTGTACGAAGGCCTCCTTTATAATCGCGCGTTGTTGTTTGGCGAGTAGTTAAAAAAACATCCTTTAAAACCAAGCTGGGGTACTTTCGTCTACCACATTAGATACATCAGCTAAAAATAACTATGCTGCTGTCACACCTCGACCATAATGTAACCAGCTTAATAAAATTGAAAACTTAGCGGCTATAGTTTTGTTACGTCAATATTATTGTTTAATATGTTAAGTACCACGAATATAATGGAGACGTTAAAATTAAAATCTATATCCAGAATCATTAAATACGGAGCCATCGACAACATTCTCCTCGAAATCTTTTTCAATGTTATGGAATAAATTGTAATGAAAGAGTCGTTTCTCGAAAGTCGATAAGGAACTATGAATAACCAAAACAAATATAGAAGAATTTTAATATGTAAGAACTTGGTTCCAAATTAATTGTTGAAAACCCATATTATTAGAAAACACTTTTAGTTAAAAATTATCCTTTTAGTAAATTAATCTGTTGAACATAGTTATATGCATATAGAATGCACAAATGCATTATATATTTTGTTTAAGTAGAGCGCACTGCCCTACCGTTCGCGATAGTGCTTTTTTAACTTGTGGTAATTTGTGTTAATCACAAAAATCACCAAGCCAAGTTTTACTCCGTAAAACGCAATCGGTCTTAGTAACAAAGCTTTGGAAAATGTTTTTAAACTGTATTTTATGTTCTTGGCGGCTGCTCTTATATGTTTGCCGCCCGTAACATCGCGATGTTACAATATTATTGATATTATAACCATAAAGATTGGTCGCAGCCTTTGCTTCTTAATTTATTTTCGTGAGGAATTTATTAATATTATTAAAGTAAATACAAATTTAATAAAACGTGTAATGTTAGAAAACTTATAGGAAAATATAAGTACATATATTGCTCGTAGCAATGTGGGAAGAATAATGACGCTAATGTCGGGCTTGACTCGATGTTTATAGCTGCGCTGGGAAACAACTGAAGAACGTGCAAGGGTTTCTTAATTTACAAAACAAGAGTTCTCTCTTACTGTAATGATAAAAATCATAGTTAGCCTAAGTATTGCCTAGCAACGTAAAAGTAGAGGGGCTGCGCCTTTCTTTCATACATTCCCCATCTGGTATGCACTTTAAGAGAAAGGACTCCAAAAAAACTTGGAATTTTGTCGTTATTTATTTATTTTTCAATATTTTAACGCCAAATTTTGATCAAATTTAAAGTATTTACCATTGACCACAACGCACTAGTCCAGACGATACTTCCATTGTTCAAAACAGTTTGCCAATTTATTCATCGAAATATCCTTTAAGCCTTCTTGCAATTCTTGTTTCACCTTCTACATAGTTACAAAACGTTTTCATTTCATATTCTTTTTAAGTCACAGAGGATTAGATCCGGCAAATATGGAGAATGGACAATTGGTGTCCTGGGGTTTTTTGTCAAGAATTGCCTGATGTCGACGCTTTCTTTGCTCGTCTCTAAAAAGTTGTGCGATAAATTTGGCTGCAACCCTTCTCATTTTCGAATACAATTTTCCGAATTTAACTTCATGACATTTCCGACATTTCACAAAGTCCTCACGAACGAGGGCATTGATTTTGTCGAGGGGCGTCTTATACACAATTCAATATACGTTTCTCAATGTTTAAAACGTGAAGACTGTGGTTTTACTTAAGACAGCATCCCCATAAACAGTTTTAAGCATTACAATACTTTGCGTGGTCGATTTCCTTAACAAATCTCATAGACAAACCGATGCACTTTCGGCGACACCACTTCGCACACTGACGCAGGTCGCATCACACTGGCGGACATGTAGTCAAACAACAGATTCCTTCACCCTCCCTTCCTCTATAGCTATTACAATTAATAAAAAAATATTATTAGAAGTAGCTGATACAGGTGCTACAGCTTGTATTTTATATCGCTTAATCTGTGTTTAAAACCAGAAACTTTAAATTATTTATTAAAATTGTTTTTTTTTGCGTAAAAAGAATGACTTTATATACATGTAAATGAATGTTATTTTTTGTTACCAACCACAACCGTTTAGAATTGAATCAACCACTCTAGCTGTAAAATAATCATATGACATTGATAGGATAAGCTAGAAGCCACCCAATCCACAGGATTGTTTGCCTTCAATATTCTTTATTTTATTTAGAATATTATCAAATATTTCCAATAAATTATCGTCTTGATGACTCTCGATCTACTTGCTTTGTACGGCAATCTTAAATTCATATCTTATTACCATCAACACCGTCAAATTCAAAACCAAGGACAATTGAAGTTAACATACCTATCACTCTTTCACACTTTGAAATTCTATCTCTACTTCAAATATGTTCATTTATTATTCAATAGTTTACGTAATAACCTGAAAAGAGCAGAATCTCAAAAAATATAATTAAAAATATCTGCTGAGTCATTTTTGAGTTATAAGTAGTCTAATTACTGATAACTACTGATAACTAGTGAAGTGTATTGTTATAGTCATAGTTCAGTTGATATTTCGTTTTTTGATGTTCCATGTGTTTTCAGACTCTTTCGGTAATGTAGAAATAGTTTTATGTTATAGTTTAGTTCAAAGTTTCTTGTTCCTCCTATATTTTAAGTTAATTAGTCAATGTCAAATGAAATGGCTTGTAATGGTTAATCATGACAACCTAACTAAAGGCACAATATAAAATTTTCAGGCGTGCTCTAGGCAAATATTTATATACACCAATTAACTATTAATCATGTTATAGGCAAACCAGCTGATTTATTAGACATACAGAATCCAGACTGGGTGTCCTCAATGGATTATCACTTTGACAAAAATTCATCCAAGAGAAAATGTATTTGGGATGCATTCTGGTTTAATCTTATCAACCAACGATTCAGCTGGCTGCAAATTCTGACATTTTTAGAATTTCGCACATTTCATTTGGAAAGCTGGTCTGTTGGTGAAACTGTGGCTTCCTGTATATTGTGTCCAGATTGTATGGCACCATTTATATCAGTACTTACCCATGCTTTTAGAGGCATGCCTTCACTGTGAATGCTTTACCTAAAATTATAAACAATAAAATAATTGTAATAATTTACACTAATTAATGTTATATGTTTCCAACAACCATTTTATAATCAGAAATTGTAGATACACCTCATAACTGAACGAAACCAGCCTCTATATATGCATCTAAACCCTGATTGCATTTGCTGCATCATAGAAGGGCTCTGGGTGAGCAGTAAATATGCATACAGGTGAGGAAATGCAACTAGAGAAAGAGCATCAAAACTCAAATCTTTACTCAAAGATTTATATTGTTTGTTTGTCGAATTTTCAACCAATAATGATCTGCAACATTCTTATTTTCACCACACCACACTCTATAAGAAACAACAAACATTAATTAATATTTACAATATTTTTAACTTACAATAGTAAAGTATTACACACATAACAAGAGAATTAAAGCAAAAGCAGAGGAAACAGCAAAGCAGCAAAGGCAAACAAACCACACTACTGCGACAACAGGCTAACGCCAATCATACCAAACGCTAATTAATTAAATAAAAACAATGTATTTTTTTTGTAAACTTTTATTTAAAATAAATAAGAAGTCATACCGTTTGTTAAATTTTAGTGTATACAGAAATTTTTTCCTCAGCATCCCGCTGCCATTACGCTCAGTTGGTTGTTGGGGGTATTTTTGTTTATTGTATAATTTTGTTTGCGCCCCCTCAACACGATAAGCGCAATTAATTGGTTTATCGTTGTATATAGATAGCTTTTGATTTGGAGTGTCTGTTTATGCCGGTTTTCACATTATGCTAATTAAATTAATAAAATAAAATAAAATAAAAACAATGTAAATGACGGCTGGGAATCGTGCCAAACGCGACGCTAACCTAAATTTAAGGTTTTGTTAGTTTGTTTACCCAATGTTGAGATTTCACTGGATCTGGGTCTTGTCGTCGAATTCCTACCTGAGATAAATATTCAGGCACTTGACTTTTTAGTAATTGATAAAACCGCTAAACGATTGATTGGACTACCATAAAGAAGACTTAAAAAGTTGGGATGATATGCTTGAATATTAAGAAAAACAAAATCATCCGACTTTTAATTATCATCCCATCCACCTCAGGTCAGTTTTCCCCGAACCGAACGGCTCCTTTCCGATCAGCTGGATCAAAATGGATAATTAAATAGCCACAGCAGTTGTTTTAACACACTCCCACAAAATACGCTTGACTCGGCTATGACTGAACTATCAAATGCTCTAGTGCTTAAATAACCAATTTCACTAATGATTTTTAGTTGTTTTTGCTTAAGAATAACACTTTATTTTCTGTTTGAGCATTTGCATTTTCTTTATTTTGGAAGATTTATCTT
>JAODGE020022201.1:0-15267 GCA_027574965.2 Ecitophya simulans
TCGTTTACCGCCTTGACTACTACCCGCCCTTCGGATACCCGGTGCCCAACACGACGATCGCGTCGAAGGACATTCACGACGTTATCAAATTCTCGCAAGGTCTTCCAGGCACCAAATACGACTTTTGGTTGTACTCATCCAACCAGACGCACAACACGCTCACGTGGACTGCTAATTTCACCACAGGTGAGCGAATGTTTCGTGCAAATGGCGTGCACATCGCGAAAACAAAATGGCGTCGCAGGTGTTAGATACTGTGTCGATGGCGAATTCGTCGAAACCAAACGCGACGAATGCATTGTGGGCAATTATTGACGTTCTCTGGCAATTATCATTAAACCGTGACAATGAAATTCGCGCTGTGGAAACCGTCGTAACGAGCGACGCGGTGTGAACAAATGAATTATTAATATTCGACGAAATGACGCGCTTCTCGTTTCAATAAACGCCGCCGACGTCGGCGGAGTATTTAAAACAGAGTGGTTGCACGTGCTGGCTTGTTGATTGTTTTGATTGTTTGTTGCTTGCGGATTACACTCATTCGCTTACAATTAGCATGAGTTCTAGCGATCAATGGTTAGCGAACTGGGAACCGACTTAATTGCGCTCTTCCTACAACTCGCCCCTCGTTTGAATTTATATGCATTGATAAATTGATCAAATTGTGATTTATCCCATTCCAATTGTTACAAAGAACATTGAAATGAGAATAATTATTTTCAAGTTTGGATTAGACAACTTCAAAATGAGATTTACAGTATGATAATCGTATATCGTGGATTCTGCACGGTATCCAGCGTTTTTGGCCATATTTGCGCCGAGTTTGCAAGAAAACGTACAAATTGTGCAAAATACGTCGATTTTACGTGAATTACGTCAAGTTTGCGTTTTTTAGGCCAATCTCGTACACCAGCCGGCAGAAATTTGCTGCTGGTTATATTTGCTCATTTTAATGTTTCTTGTCTTAATTTTAATTTGATAATTCTTAATTTGAAATTGATTCGTCTCTATTTGAACTTGAAAATAGACTTCTTACGAAATATCTGATTTACTTATTCAACTGTTAAGGCTGGAATCAAATCCAAGCCACGTCACAAACAACTTATTAGCTTTTTTTACAAATTATTCCTTTAATAAATTTACCATTAAATTTTGTGTGTTTAATTTGTATAACAGTGAAAACTTTAGTCGTTCAATTATTGATTCTTACTTTGTATCCTAATTCAAATTTTATGGATTTTAGATTAACGTTTGTATTCTTATTGTAGACTCAATTCAATTGTGAATTAGCATTTCATTTGTATTGTAGAACATTAGAATTATTCTTTCTTATCAACTGCGTTACTTTGTTTAACAAATTAGTGATTAGCAAATGAAAACATTTAAACTGCGCATTAAATACAGAAAATAAAATGTAATCCGGATTATTTCTTTTAGTGCCTGATCCGCCCTCGAATCTCTCCGTCTCCGTTCGCAGCGGCAAAACGGCCGTGATCTCCTGGAGCCCGCCGGCGAACGGAAGTTACTCGACGTTCAAACTCAGAATCCACGCGTTGTCGAGTTCCTTGGAGCCGAAACCAAAAACGGTCATCGTGGAAAACGTCGAGACTTCTCCGTACTTTTTAAGGGATTTGACTCCCGGAGCCACGTATCAAGTACAAGCATATACAGTATTTGAAAATAAGGAAAGCGCAGCTTATACGTCAAGGAACTTTACGACAAGTATGTTACAATCATACTTATGTTAGCTTGATTTTTGGTTGACGTGTTTTGTTTTTCGTTTCTCGTATAGAACCGAATACTCCTGGGAAATTCATCGTCTGGTTCAGAAATGAGACCACTCTACTGGTCCTCTGGCAACCGCCTTATCCCCCAGCAATTTACACACATTATAAGGTATCCATCGATCCACCCGATGCCATCGAGAGTGTTCTGTACGTGGAGAAAGAAGGAGAACCGCCGGGGCCCGCTCAGGCGGCCTTCAAAGGGCTGGTCCCCGGCAGGGCTTACAATATTTCCGTCCAAACCATGTCCGAAGATGAGACGTCCACCCCCACGACCGCCCAGTACAGGACCGTGCCACTAAGGCCGTTGAACATCACGTTCGACAAGACTTTCGTGACCTCGAATGCATTCGTGGTGCAATGGGCACCGCCCAGTGGGAAGAGCGAGTTTGACAAGTATCAGATATCGGTGACGGAGGTGAAGACCATGAGGAAGCAGCCGGCCGTGAGCAGGCTCAGGGAGGAGCCGACGTCGTGGAAGTTTAAGGACAACTTAGAACCCGGGAAGTCCTACCAGGTTGTTGTCAAGACTGTTTCCGGGAAGGTTACGTCATGGCCGATGACTTCCGAAGTTACTCTCAGTAAGTAGGCAGTCCATTTTGTGCCTCGCAAGCGTTATAATTGTAATGCCCTCTTAGAACCTTTGCCAGTCGTGAATTTGGAGGCTGAAACCGACGAAAAACGTAACGTCGTGAACGTCCACTGGGAGCCCAATCCAAAGAACAGCACTCAAGAGTCTTACTCCGTTTATTACCACGCTGTGTCCTATCTTCCGGTGGATAGCTCAGCGGACGATTCTAATACGATTTCGATCGTATCTACGAATGAAACGAAGATAACTCTGGACACTCTGCTGCCGGGAAGGAACTACTCAATTGCCGTGTCGGCGGTTTCCAAGAAAGCCGAATCCAACGAGAGCTTTCTCTTTGTGTTGACCAGGCCCAGTGCGCCAATCATAGAAGACCTCAAGCCGCTCGTGGACGGCCTTAACATCAGCTGGAAGTCCGATGTTAATTCCAAGCAGGAGAAGTACGAGGTCGTCTGCGTCAGAAACGACACCCTGGACACGCTGATAAAGAACACCAACGAGACATGGATTGTTCTCAAGGACCTCTATCCTGGTGCTGGGTACATGGTGAAGGTCTTCGCCATCTCTCATGGATTGAAGAGCGAGCCGCACGAGTACTTCCAACCTGTTTTCCCACGTCCCCCGCGGAACATGACCATTGAAAAGACCACGACCAACTCTGTGATCGTGCAATGGCAAGCGCCGGTTGATTCGTTGATAACGGAGTATGCGATTCGGTACAGGACGGATTCGGAGGGGACCTGGGTGAAGCTACCAGGCGTGAACAACACTGAAGCGGAGGTCACCGATATGACACCTGGTGAGAGGTACACCATACAGGTGAATACCGTCAGTTATGGGTTGGAGAGCAACGAACCGCAACAGTTGAACCATACAGTTCGTGAGTACTGAGTTCACGAGGCTTAGTAGTGTTGACTAGTTCCTGAGTGCTTGCTTGTTGTGGTTTGTTTGGTATTATAGGACCTAATCCTGTCTCAAACATTGCGCCGTTGGTGGACTCCAACAATGTGACACTGGAATGGCCCCGTCCGGAAGGACGCGTGGAAACTTACATTGTCCGCTGGTGGGAAAGCGCGCAACCTTTGCCAATTAACAAACGCAATGTGTCGCAAAATAACAACTCGACGGGCCCGATCCGATTGCTCGTCGGGGACCTGATGCCTGGCGTTGAGTATGAGTTTGACATCCAAGCGATTAGCAACGACTTGGAGAGCGACGTAACGCAACTAAAGACGAGGACAAGTGCGGCGACACTTCGCGCGATTGAGCCTAAGTTAAAACAACGAATTTTCAGTGCCGTTGATACAGTCGGAACTCGTCGTGGTCAACAATCAACAGACGACCGACTCGATCAGCTTGCGATACACTCCGACGCCGGCGGACTCATCCAAGTTCGACTTGTACAGATTCTCCTTGTCGGAGCCTTCCATACCCGAGCAGGAAAAAGCTGCCAACGACTCCGACCGGCTCGTCACGTTCACGGGATTGGTGCCCGGTCGCCTTTATAATATTACCGTGTGGACGGTGTCGCAGAGCGTGCCGAGCCAACCACTGCAACGACAGGACCGTTTGTGTAAGTCGAGGATTGGAATAATTGCGCGTCTCGCGACGACGACGCCGTTGTTGCGATTCAATGCCGGTCGGCGTTTTTAATTTGCTGCTTGCGCGCAGATCCGGAACAGATTGCGGGCATCAACGCGACGTACATTTCCGACACGGAGGTCACGCTCTCGTGGGAGTCGCCGAGGGGGGAATTTAACGCCTTCGAGGTGCAATATTTGACTGCGGACAACGTATACATTCAGAATCTGACTCTGTTCAACTCCATAACTATATCGGACCTCAAACCGCACAGAAACTACACCTTCACGGTGGTGAGCAAACGACGCATTGGGTACCTTCTTTCTCTGACGTTATGTTTTTGGTTCGCAGGTCGTCAGAAGTGGCACCGAATCCAGTATCCTCCGACGGTCACTTCCGGTGTCTGCTATATTCACCACGAAGGAATCGGTGCCCGGAAAAGTCGAAAAGTTTTTCGCCACGGATATTCAACCGAGTGATATCACGTTTAAGTGGATCTTACCTTCAACCGAACAGAATGGCGTCATTAGGAAGTTCACAATCACTTACGGTCTTGACGTATGTGCACTTGTGTACGCTGTGCGCCGTTTTCGATGTTTTGGTGTGTTTTCAGAGATCCACGCACACGTTGTTCAAGGACTTCGGTCCTGACGAATTCACCGGCGTCATACGTCAGCTGATTCCAGGTCGCACCTACGTCTTCCGGATACAGGCGGAAACCAAGATCGGTTTTGGTCCCGAAACGATAGTTGCCCAAAAGATGCCTATCCTGGCGCCGCCGCCGCCTCGTGGCATCGTGGTGCCCACTGAAGTGTGCAAAAGCTCGACGACGATACAAATCCGCTTCAGGAAGAACTATTTCAGCGAACAGAACGGTCCGGTGGTCTCGTACACGATCATCGTCGCCGAGGACGACTCGAAGAACGCTTCTGGACTTGAGATGCCTTCCTGGCGCGACGTGCAAGCTTACTCGGTGTGGCCCCCGTACCAAATCATGGAACCCTACTATCCCTTTCACAACAGCTCGGTGGAGGACTTCACGATCGGTTCGGAGACGTGCGACATGCGCCAGACGGGATACTGCAATGGTCCTCTCAAGTCTGGGTCAACCTACAAAGTCAAGATAAGAGCGTTCACCGCACCCGATAAGTTCACAGACACGCACTACAGTTTTCCCATTCAGACCGGTATGTTGACGTTTGAGTTGCTCTCCTTATCGCCATTATCAGGGCAAACTTGTAATTCACGACGGCGCGGTGTGTGCACCGAGTTTCGAACAGTTGGCGTTTGATTGCTGCATTGACTCATTGCGCTGCTTAATTATTTACAGACCAAAACAACACGCCGATTATACTGGGCATCGTGATACCAGTCCTGTTAATTGCGGCGATCATCGTTGTGGTGTTCATTCGTAAACGTCGCTCGCAAGGTCGCAAGGCGACCGAGAGTCGTAACAACGACAACATGTCCGTGCCAGATTCAGTTATTGAAACAAATCGACCGATTCGAATCAACAACTTTGCGAATCATTATCGATTAATGTCAGCAGACTCCGACTTTAGGTAAAGCAAACGACATTTGGCTATAAACAAAACATTCATTAATTCATTCGTATCGTAGGTTTAGTGAGGAGTTCGAAGAGTTGAAACATGTCGGACGCGAACAAGCCTGCAGTTTTGCTGATTTGCCTTGCAACAGACCCAAGAATAGGTTCACGAATATTTTACCGTATGACCATTCAAGATATAAGTTACAACCAGTTGATGACGAAGAAGGATCGGACTATATCAATGCAAATTATGTACCTGTAAGCGAAGCAAATGCGATGGTTGATGTGCCATTGGTATTTATACGGTTTTATATTGTTTAGGGACATAATTCGCCGCGGGAGTTTATTGTAACGCAAGGACCTTTGCATTCCACGCGTGACGACTTCTGGAGGATGTGCTGGGAGAGCAATTCGCGGGCAATCATCATGCTGACGCGGTGCGTGGAAAAAGGACGCGAGAAATGTGATCATTACTGGCCCTACGACACGATGCCCGTGTACTACGGAGATATTTCCGTGCAGATTCTCAACGAGAGCCGGTATCCTGATTGGAACATCTCCGAGTTCATGGTTTGCAGGGTGAGTGTCGTTGTTTTTCCAAAAGTCCTCCCATCTTGACCGCGAATTTGTTCTTTTCAGGGCGACATCCAACGAGTGATCAGACACTTCCACTTCACGACGTGGCCAGATTTCGGCGTGCCGAATCCCCCGCACACTCTGGTGCGATTTGTTCGTGCTTTCCGGGAACGCGTCGGGTCTGATCAGAGGCCAATCGTGGTCCATTGCAGCGCTGGCGTGGGTCGATCGGGCACGTTCATATGCCTGGATCGCATCCTGCAGCAAATCCTGGTGTCCGATTACGTGGACATCTTTGCCATAGTGTACGCGATGCGCAAGGAGCGCGTTTGGATGGTGCAAACCGAGCAGCAGTACATTTGCATACATCAGTGTCTTCTCGCAGTCCTTGAAGGAAAGGAACTCAGCGGATCGCCGCGGGAAATTCACGAAAATCAGGGATTCGAAGGTATTCACTTATATTAGCTCTTCCTCACTTGAGAATAACATCGTAACTAGTTGACTCTTATCTTTCAAGTATTACAAACAGTATTACAATAAACTCTATGGACTATGTGGGCCTTTACTTCCCACTTTACTGTTTACTCTGACTAACCCCGATATTGTGTAAACGTTTTGCGACGTAGGCAAAGGTGTAGGGAATGGTGCGGTGACTGAGACAATGGGTCCTGGCGAAAAGGAACGGTAGCGATTCTAAACTCTTATTCGTGCATATCTTACTGGGGAGCAGCACATTGGTGGTAATTTGGTTTTATAATTGAGCATGGGCAGTCGTTAATTAGCACGCACGATAGTAGATCAAATGAGCAGTTTTCATTGAATATGTTCAAGCTGCATGTTGCATTGAACCTTAGTTTATTTCCAAAATTCGTGTATATTAATTGTTTCTCTGTTCTTTAGATGATGAGGGCATTGCCGAGTCAGGCATGTAACAAAATTGTGATGAAGATGAAGATGAAGGACAAAGGAATTGGAATCTTCTGTCAAACTAGTTACAAGTTACAAGCTAAACATAGCAGCTATCTATTTATGTTTTATACATATATTATTTAACACTAGGCGTTAATTATGTTAGTTTGAGAGATATTTTTTATATGCAGACAATACTTTTATTCTTGACAGCAATACTCGAATAGTCATTTGTTTATATTCTCAAGCAAATGCATTGTATCGATCATATTTGCGCGTTGATTTGTGTTAATTAATGCAGATGAAGAATTTTCATGTGTTATACATACGCAATAACTAAATGCAACTTATTGCGTAACATAGTACCCATTTTATTTGTATAGGTAGTCATTATTTGTTTATATACTTATAAATGTATCAATTTTGATTCATTGCAAAATGTAATGATATGTATGATGATACAATATGAATAGAATATTTTTGTTAAAATCACCGATTTTTTTGTTCTTGGCACCCACGTTTAAGTTTCATTTCATTTTCATTTCATTTTTTCAGCTAAAGAGTTGTTCTTTGATTGCAGCGCTCGACGTCGTGGAATGTTGATCGGAGTGGCCTTCAAACTTGTTATCTTGTTAACTTATCCAATAAAATTTGCTATAACTTCAATTTTTTTTCACTTCACTTCACTTTGTTCTTCTTGTAGACCAAGAGTTACGACGACATCTCCTATTGCCATTTGGAAGGTTCATTCGTTTCAAATTTACTAATTTCGTTGCTGGCGTTCCTTTACTTTCTACTCTCCGGATACAAAGCCGTTGCATTTGGCATTGTTGCCATCAATAGATTCGAATCAGTAGATTCGAATTGTACTATCCAATTTTCTATAGTGTTAATATTTTTCGAGATATTACTCAACAACATTAACATTGCATTCGATTTTTGACAAAAGTGCAAGTTCAATGAAAATGTTAATTGACGCAGAATTGAATAGAGTTGAATAGCACTAACTAATTGTTTCTAACGTTAATACTCACAGAGAAAATCGAAAAATATTCATAAAAGGTGCAAAGAGGTACCTACGCAAAAGCGTGTGCACCAATTTAATGCACAGGTTTGCAGAAATTTTGAAACTTTGCCGACTTTGAAGACCATCCAGGGCGAAAACTAAAAAAGCAAAACAATACGATTGATCAGATTTGAATTCAATAATGAACCATTTTATTTTAAACGTGTACATGTGCGTGCTAATGCGTAAATATCAATTTGAATTCATATCGTCTCCCTCTCGTATGCAATATTCTTGTATAAATGTCTCAACATTTAATTGAAATACAACATGTTTCTTTGGCGCATATTATCTTCGATTCGAGTAAGTATGTATATGACTAACTACCATAGTTACATATTTTATAAATAAAATAATCATAAAAATATCCTAATCGTGCGTCAATTTGGTATTTTGGTAAAGAATAGTCATAAAAACGAATTATAAATGCAACACTTTCCAAATGCTCGTTCGTTTGCTTTATACGCACATTGAGTTCGAATATTGGTGTTATAAGCGTATCGAAGATTACGTCGAAAAAGAGTTTAATAAGTTTAATAATCATATAAATAACAGAAACCTATGCAACAACGATGTGTTTGAGGAGCGCATTAACTTAGGTTACGATTGCTCTCAGTTAAATGGAACACAAATAAGTATGGAAACAGGACATAGCTGAACAATTGTCGCGTTTACAGCTTCTGCGAGTATAAATGCACAACGAAAACATCATCTAAGACACCACATTTACCACTACGTTTTGTTTCCTGCTTCGCATCTTGGAACAATGCGACAATATGACAATGTGACAGTTACCCTGTAAATTGCAAATGTTGCAATGTTAAAAAGGACTAACAATACAATTAAAAAAAAATCGACGATTTTTGGCCGGTACACGTACTCGATGACTTCGATCATAAAAGTAAGCGCAGCGCGCTAATAAATATATTTAAACAATATTGCGCGTGAACGTTCATATTCGATGCAAACAAACAATATAAGTGATGTGACACGTAAATGCGAAATGAAACATTAACATAAGACGTAAAAAATCTGCTAAAAACGTAGAGGAATGACTCAGACTGTGCAGTTCGTCCGAAATATTCGAAATCATTGGTCAATCTTATATAAATAGCTTCGGCAATATTCTCCGACATCGCTAATGGTTCCATACAAAGATAATAAACACTAATGATCCACAGTCGCATTCTTTCGACACACATCGCACACAACTCCTATAATATGTTTAAAATATTAAAGTATATAAAATCGTGAACAAAACCCGCGCTCGAATGCATAAATAGTCCGTTCGAATACGATATTCAGTTACTTGCATAAATTTGGTTTCGCGTGTTTGTATAGAATATAAAAATACAAGTATTGTATATATGAATAAATCGTTGGCACTCGCATGTTAAGTTGTTGTCTTCGTAATAAGCGTTTTCTTTCATTTTGTGTGGATTGGTGGGCTCGATGGGAGGAGAGTTCAGATGCGCGGCTTGTAAGTGAGAGTGACGTGTATCGTCTCCGGCACGTTCTTGACGACGGCGTCCGTCGAGCAGCCGCCGACGACCTTGTGCGCGTCGGGCGCGCCGCCGCCGTTGTCGGCGGGGCATGAACACAATTCCGCTTTGCTTTTGAATGAACACGATCGCGGTATGTTTTCGTATTTGAGTTTGAAGCTGCCAGAGCGGGAATTCGTCGACTTCAGTTCGCGTCCTTTAAAACTGTAACAAACAAACGCGTTAATCGTCGACACGTAGGAAGCGCCGAAATACCGCTGCAAATGTCGCCCTACTTACCTATTTGAGCGCGAACTCGCTACTTTCGTGCGCCGGCTCGTGGATCGGTGGAGATAGGAGCGTTTATCGCGCGAATTACTTCGACGAATGCTCGGTCGTTTTTGTACTGATTCCGCACTTAACGATAAACCAACGGCTCCCACTACAACAAAGAAAGAATAAAAAAATTAAGAAAGCGCAAGTTGAAAACCGCACTCAACGATAATATATTTTACCAATAGTCCCCGATGAAGACTTTCGTAACAACGCGCTGGTCAATGCAGACACGTCGCTTTCGTCCAATGGAATATCCAAAGACCCTCCGCAACTGGTGCACTCGACGGAAGGTGCTAGAAACCACTGGGAGCGCGTTTTCATACGTTCAGTCTGTCTTTCATGAACCTGCGGAATAATGCAACTTAAAATCACATAAGAAGGCGACGAAGAATGCCAATCAGCGTACCTCTGGAAGATAACTCAAACTACGCGTGCTTTCCGCATAGCGGTTTACATCGCGCAGTTCGTCGAGAGTCATGTGAGGTCCAGAATGACATTGGCTGGTTTTTGAGGAATGACTGGCACTGGACGATGTGCTGTTACCCTAAAATACAAGAAAGCGTTAGAACAAAATGAGAACAACATTACGAAACTGAGATAGAAACTGTTTTAAATGGGTGTGTGTAGGTTGTAATATAGCACACCTGAAAAAATCCGTTTTGTTCCAACGAAATCGAAAGTCTCGTGCAGGACTCGAGCAGAGAATGCTCGGCAATCATGCCAAGACTGGTAGAACTCACCGAAGTCGTCGGCAATCCGCTCTCCACCAACGCAGGCGTCGACTGCGTCTCGTCCTGAGCCATCGCTACAAAGACCGAAACGTTTCAATGACGATGGGCATGATTGAAGAAGCGATTTAGTTGATTAAATGAGCATGAAACACAATGCAAGTTAAAAGACACAATTAGTACGATCTAACGTCAAACTGTTGTAAAGTAGTAAAGAATCGTAAACACGTAACAGCACAAACATTAATAGTTATAAAACGAGCGAGCACACAATGATCGCGAGTGTTACATAAGATGTGCATTAGCAAACAAACGAAATAATATAAAAATTATAAAATCATACAGTCTGGAGGGTTGTAAACGTGTTTATTACAAATCTTTGCAAAAAAAAATCATATCACAGTGCAACATTATTGTTTATAATAATTGGTAGTAATCGCCGTACAGTGCAAAACATTTGTAAAACGGTCGGTGCACGCAGAAGCCGCGCATTGGATTGTTAATCGTGCGTCGCGTTGAGCATGACAGGAACCAAAGTCATACCACACTAACAATAAGGAGTAATATGTTTGTACCGAAGAACACGACGGAGCGAAAGCATCCGTCGGTCGTTTAAAAGATAAAAATAAAAACGGTTTCTTAAAACAAAGGAAACCAATCCAACTCAACCGTATAGTGTAATGTTATGTTTTCTCTTAAGTTCTTGTTAAGCGGTTGCTTTACCTTCGGGCCGATACTTTGTGCGCCAGCGGTCGCTTTCGCACTGCAACCAGGTCTTTTCGACCTCCATCGATATTTGTCCTATATCGGTTCACAGCGACAGAGAAGAGGAAGGGAAAAGAACATAACATTTGAATGTGTCCGCCGACGAATCGATCGAATCGAGAAGAGAGAGTGAGAGTGAGTGAAAGAGAGAACCACGCTTTGATTTACTTGAGATCCAGATCGAGCAAAACAAGGTGGCGGGATCGAAGGGATGAAAAGCTAAACGATATATAAGAAGGACAACATAAGGAACGGACTGGCATATCGACGGACGCGCGTTCTCCTCGTCACACGTCCACCCGAATAGCGGTGAAGATCATTCGGATCATTGGGAGTTGCTCACCTAGGAAATAGTACTGCTCCAGGGCGCCGAGGTGGTTCCCGAACATTTGGCTCTTGTTCGCCGAGGGCGGATACTGGAAGGAGCATATCCATTCGCCTTGGACGCGCAGCACGCGGCCGGTGACGCGCGCGTAGAACTCGTAGTTCTCGCGTCCGAAGAGGTCCGACGTGGCGAACTCTTCGATCAGGTGTTTCATCACTCTCGTGGCGACCTAAATGAAGCAAGGCGCGCCAGTCAGCACTCGTTACACTGGGCGTCGAACGCGCGCCTCGGCGCGAACGAGTTGCGACAACGATAAATGCGAGAACCGCGTGAAAAATCGCGCGCGCCGTGGACGGTCGAACACCTGCGTGATTATGTCGATCCGAATCGAAAACGTGTCTCAACATCTATATAGAATGTGGCAATATTTCTCGCATTGCAATCGCACAAAATGCTACTAATTAACGAAACGAATTTCCTTCGACCGCGTTAATGCGCGCTATGCATTCAGTCGGGCATGAGCAATCGTCCGATTTCGTTGAGCAACGCTCCTGACACAATGCGTACGATTTCGAAAGCGGAAAGTGAGAGTCTAAGTTGAACCGTGGGCCGTGTCGCTACTGCGTTAGTTTCCACGCGGAAAACTCTAATTACTGCAAACGCAGACAACATCATGCGGAATTCTCACAATCGCCTACAAATCATAGCTTACTTCCAACTTCCTACTTTACACCGAAAATACTCCTAAACAACCAGCTACTGAACTGGTCGATATCGTGTCTGAGTTGTCTCAAAGTATAAGAAAAATGATCGAAAACTGTAAGGCTAATAGTAATTAAAACTTACATTCACTTCGGCCTGCATGTTGCAAAAAAGTAAAGCGTTGTACAGCATAAGCAATCGAAAAACGTGAGTCGATAATAATAATAACAATAATAATAAGTCACCCAAGTTACCAACATAAATTCTACGAATTTTCAAACTAGTCTTTGGTAGTATCGGTTGTCCAATTTGATAAAGATTCCAATTATAAAGAAAAAGTTTAAAATTTAGTTAATTTAAAAAATAGTACTAAGAGATTGTAACAAGAACAATTCTTAGAATTAACGCTTGTTCGTTGAAGACGCACCTTGAAGCGCATGACGTCCTCCATTTTGGCAGTCTTGCCGTCGCTGACGCAGGTGTGAAAGAAGCTGGGCGCGACGCTCACGCCCAACGCCTCGCTGGTCATCCCCGTGGCGGCGCGATCGCTGTTCGCCGAAATCACGCGAAACGTCCCGAAGAGCAGGACTAGTAATCTTTGGGTGTAGACGGGAAGTGATGCAATTATTCTGGAAAAGATGCTGCGCTTACAGGCCCCACCCGAACGCGGTTCGACGAACGACGCTCACCTGTGAATGTCATCGCGTTGCTTCTGGACGTCGCTCAGCTCGACGATGGCGAAGAACTGATGCTCGATGTCGCGTCCGAAGACGCCGCCGGGTATCTTGCGCAGGAACTTCTTGAGCACGCTGGCGATGGTGTAGACGCTGAAGTTCTCCATGTTTATCAGCCGGCCGGTTTGCAGGAAGTGCGTGAGCTTCTTCATCGCGCCCTGGTTGCCCGGCGCGCGGAAGACGTCCTTCCTGTACGGCGCCTCCTTGTTCAGCTTCAAAATCAGCACCTGGAAGAGAGATCGTCCGAAGCGGCGGAGTTAGCATACCGGTTGGCCAATGCTATTTGCTTGCAAATCACGAGAGCCGTTCTAATCGAACGAGCAAAACATTAGTCGTTGTGCATCGCATGATAATTCGGTAGGAAATTACGCCTAAACGATCTGAAAATTCAATAGCGCGTGTCTATTTTTAGAACCGCCCGCCCTCGAGGGCGGCAATTCGTAATTGCCGTCGCTCGAAATTCGCCCGGAAAATTGAATCCGGCTCGAAGGTGGCGACGGCGCGCACGTGGGTGGAGGTGTGCGACGGTGTTTGCTCGCGCGCACCTCTCGACCGCGCAGCATCGCCACGGTTTCGCCCTAGTTTCGCCGCGACGCGAAAGAAAGCGATTCGTCGTCCTGCTCGAGTGCGGTTTCGAGAGTCCCTCGGCTGGTTGCCTCCGCTTCCACCAAGCCGTTCTCGTCTTGCGAATCGTCGCTGCAAACACGTTTCGAGACACTGCTCTAGGGTGAAAAAATGAAATAATAATAGACGGAGTGGCTAATTCATGCAGATTCTTCAATATATGGGACTTTAACCCATTATGTGCTGCTGTTCTCATATGCGGTCGGAAATGGTTCGAGTCTTGATTGATTTTTTATTAAAAAAAAAAAAAGATTATTCAAATATTCCCCCTTCAACAATAATATTTGTGACTCGCAATTTAGTGAAACTTTAATGACGTTCTCGTGAAACTCGACTCTGCAGCTATTTCTCTATCCAAACATTTTTATGCAGTAATTGTAGCCTCTGTTTATTTTTTGTTTTGAACACCGCAACGCTTAATCATCCTGCAATAAACTGTTTAAAGTTTAAAAATTCGTTCTAGTGCAATAACGCAAAACAACGTTGCGTGGCATTCGCACATTCGCACACTCCTTCAAGCGCTTCGATGCCGCTTCTCGCGATAACGCGCGCACGCATTCGTAATGTTTTATAAAAACAACACATGGAGGAGTCGTCGGTCACGTATTTATTGTTTTCGATGGGTCGGCCTGCCAGACGTGATTTGTATGCGCAATAAGACACTGGATATTGTTGTAGCGTCGCCGTCGCGCCGACCACCAAACAAGCAAAACATTGCCAACCATGAATAACGCTGTGCGACAAAAGAGGGTTTGTGATTTTTGTTTGAACATTTTGCATCTGATTTGGGTGTAGCTTGATGTGCCGAGATCGGGATCGAAGTTCGGATTTTGGCCAATCTAGGCCATTTTTGAATTCAAAGACGTAATTGAATTGAAATTTTCGTAACGAACCGATTTAAAATAATAGCGATTTCACTTTCGAATAAAACTGCGTTTACTACAGCGCCTTGCGCCACTTTTGAAAGTGACGCAAATTTTCTGGGTTCAGGCGCCGGTTCTGCCTGACCACAGAGCGCATGCGCAGCTGAGTGTAGTGTGGAAAAGGACGGATAGTTTTCGGACGAGAACATTGTAGTGTTTTAATTCAGTTCAGAGTTGGAGAAAGTGATACAAACCTGTCAGTGCGCATTTTCATTCGCAAATATTATTTCTCTTTCTTTTACCGGCTTTATCGTGAAATTCTCTCTGTAATCGTGTCTCTGAACTACAATTTCGTCAAACACTTTAAGCGGAAATCGCCAACTAAAATGACCTGAAATGGCAAACATCCAAACTTTCACCTCGATTTGTAAAAAATCCTGTGTGTTAGGCAATGTTGTTGAGACGATTCATAATCAGCGCACCAAAAAACACACGAATCGGCTGAAATGTTTCGTGTCGGGCAGATTAATTCGCCATCCGGCGACGTCGACTCGTCGCGCTCTCGTTTTATTACGCAACCGTTGATCTCGTCGTCGCGTCGGTCGTCGTGCCGACAGGTATGACGTTTCGGCCTTCTTCGTGTCGACCGAAGCAA
>JAODGE020022202.1:0-18300 GCA_027574965.2 Ecitophya simulans
CAAGTTTCAGATTAAGTTGGAAAACGTGTCTGCATTTATAGATTTAAGGCATCGGAATGAAGCGATTAGAGGCAGCGAGGGGTTAAACCCTTCGTCATTGCCGCGCCGGATGTTAGGTAAAGTGAGTCAAGTACCACCCCCTCCAACCCACCCCTTGCACTCATGCGCTTCCGTCTGATGCTGGGGGCACGTGCATAATACAGCGACACGACGGCAATGCAATAACCGCTGGTGAGATTCTGCTTAACGCCTGATACAAATCATCAGCATACTGGGGATGGATTTAGACTTGGAGCTAACGTCTGAGGGTTTACTTTAAAAGTAAACATTCGCGGACACTCTGCGTTTCTGGCGGCTGGTTTGTGATTTTACGAATTTACGGAGTGGGAACTAGGAGGATGCATCGGGACCAAGGATGCAATCGTCCCACCCTCGGAGGAAACTCGTTGGTGGGTTCTATCAGCCCCCGCAATCAGCGCATCCATCCTGTCGTCACCCCGGCCGTCGCCCGTCCGATGGAACAAATTATTACACTTCCGGATTCTTAATCGGGGCGTATATCTGAACGCATCAACTTTGTACTCTCGCCCAACTTCCACGCATTCGAGATTTCAATCTCCGTGCACTTTGCGCCTTGAGCTCGGCCAGTTTAACCCTCGGCGAGGGACTGGAGACACATATCACAGTTTTAAGTCTCGCGACGACCTTCAGTGTCGAAACTTTGGAAAAATCTGTTTGTGGCGATTCTTAGAGCGACAACAACTAAAATACTTGTTTGTTTCATGTTTGTTTTCGGCTCGCTTTCGTTTTCTTCGCGTTATGAATATATTTGCGCAGCTGAGTCGCCCGGGCGCGCCTTGCCATGAATAATAGATTATACGATTATGCAAAAGTGGGAAATTCTTCGTGCAAAATCCCCCCGAATAAAAACCAAAGCGAAACTTATCGCGGCTTAGTTTGCAGGTTATCGTCGCGTGAGATTTTCGAGAATGCGAAATATATTTTCTATATTTTTACGACCATTGTTTCGGCTCACTCTTGCATATTTTGCGCGCTGAACATCACCACTATTACACCAATTAGAAAAAGTTGCTAGCAGTATAATGCCTGGCATATTATATTATGCCCCTTATGTTTTTCTTCCTTCTTCTGCACGCCCTACAGCTCCGGCCGCCCTCCGACGTACTCGTATATTATTTTCATTCCGAAACATCAATTTCTTCACACTTCGCGCCCGACACATCGACAGCGCTGCATCCCCTCGCAGTAAAAGTGATGATGGCGATGCATAAAATGTAATTTTACGTACACATCATACTTATATTGGAATTCAGTCACATACAATGTGTCTTTGGAATGGCTTATCCCTCTAGGTTTTCCTCATGAAGGTTTTGCCATATTTCAACCTCTGGCAGTGGGTATGTTGGGGCACGTCACCAACCTTAACTTTAAAGTCTAAACGGATTACGCCCGCCAACTTTGTAAGCAAAAATTTAAATCGAAATACTCGCAGGACCAACAGGCTGTAAAAGTATCCGAGTCGAATGTCGAACTCCCCAAAAATTCAAGTGCAGAATCCATGGGTTTTAAGGGGGAATCGCAAAATCTGATAAACTTCTTACGCCCTTATCATATTTCTCGGTGTTTCTGAAGTATCGAGGATGAATAGAGGGGATTTAACTTTTGAAAGTTTTACTTACTTTTACCCCTGAAATTTTAAATAGTGTATAGGGTAATTTAATCTAACAAACATGGCGCTTTTTGATTTCCTGGTTTTTTGAGATTAGGAGCCAAATCTGAAGAGCTGGATCTTTTCGTGTGAGTCATATTTATGTGCAGGCGTAACGACCTTCTATAAGCGTCATTAAGTGACCATGAGGGGTCTTCTACACTACCCCACAGTTCTCTGGTCTTGTGGACACTTGCACTGATGATGCATTGCCATTCTTTTAATGTCCAACGTTAGGTGCAGTAAAGTACTCGATGGGCCATTTCTCTCGCTTCGCTAAATAGCGCACGACCGCGACACCCCAAATTTCCCACAAATCCACCCATGCAGTCGTCTTCGAGTCCTCAAGTGCGAAAGTCGCCTTTTTTTCTGCGGCGGTGAAAATATTACAATCGGACGTAACTGGAAAGCGGAGGAACACATTCTGGCTTTTTCTTTTATTGCCCTCCGATAGCGCGCTGATAGCTTCTCAATAGAGTCTCAACACATTTTCTCACTCACGCCGCTGCCGTCGACAATGGCGGCGACAAGCAGCCATTTTGCGATCGTTAGGAGGCGAAACATGAAATTATTGTACGAAATTGCCAGCGCACTTAACTCCTGGCTGGTGACAAAGTCGTGACTTTTTATTTATACGCGGCATTATTTATGGCACTTTTAGGTTTCACTCTCTCGAAAGAGAGAGAATCTCGCCGCTCTTATACGAGCAATGCTAACATAACTGGTGGCGTGCGGTTCATGCAGCCTTTTTATATTTACAATTTTATACATTTTTAAGTGCGTGCCATGCTCGCACGCATAATAAAAGATACGAGTTTAATGCGCACCATTTTAATGGGGCGCGCATGGCACCAAGGCGATATATAGCGCTAAATGGCGTCAAGCCCTTTCATAATAAACCTAAATATCCAATTACAAAGTGTGGAAGATCTTTTACGACATTGTCGCTTTGATTCAGCGAACGTTTTAACCGGGAGCAACATTAGGAGACAAATATAGCTATAAATTGTCTCTCGACAACGCTGTAAATCAATTCGTAAATTTTTTTCGTTTACCCCTATTTTCAGCAACATTTTATTGGATTTTTATTTGCGAGATTCTGCTCCCGAGGCTACGTTTGCGGTTTTCCAGCACTACGATGGTGTTTCATGGAGCCTGCGGGGCCATTTAGCGCACCTTATTTGATTTGCACTCTCCGGCGGCGGCGCGGCGTTCCTCCCTATCCATTTTTCCCATCCCCATGTCGTGTGCATGTTTATTTCGGCTATCCGAGGAGCCTGGCGCTCATCTGGCTTCATCTTTTTCGTCGAATCGGCCGACACTTGAGCGAATGCGTCGGGGGACAACTTGCAATTCGAAACATACATGCACAATGCCATGAAGAGGACGCTGACGCGTCCGCCTGTTAGTATTAACGAAACAAGACCCTAAATTACCGAATGCGATGGGTATGAGTACGGGCCCGATTGAAAGATTGAAACGGCAAGTGGGTGGAGAGGAAGAGCTGACTGTGAATGCTCTAATCTAATTTATCTCGAGAAGTATTACACATTTATTTGATTCAATAAGCACATTAGGTTATCTGACATTGATCGCTGCACGAACTTCAGCATTGTGTATCAATTTATATTTGTGTGGGTCAGTATAACTCTTTATTTATTGAACCATTGAAACAATCTGTTTCTCTTTTTCTCGATAAAAAACAAGTTTGATTCATTGCTTCCGAAGAATTCACATGTGTCCAGCCTTGAAATCCAATTGATTTTATTTATGCCTTTCTGGAATGAGCAGCATCTGAAGAAAATCGCTGAGGGAGGAGAAAAAGTTGAAAAAGCAGCAGACGCGATGATAAATTTTGAATGCGGACCGGCGGCGAATTGGGAAAATGGGATAGACGCGTTTTGAATAATAAACATGCAATTTTCTTGTTAAGTCAACCATAAAACTTGCATGCAACACGATTCCACACATTTCGGTCTCGTGAAAAGTCTCGGAATAGCAAAAAAGAAGTTTAATGTGTCTACCAAAATCTCGCTGGTTTAATGATTTCATTATTTGTTGTATATTTCGAACTTTTTATACATTTTATGTCGTACCCTCTGCTCCCAGAATCTCATACGTTTATTTGTTTAGTCTTCTTGTTTTCTGCGGTTGTTTACACTGTGTTTTACTCACGATTACCGTCCCTGTTCGCTGATGTTCCCTGTTCTCTTCCTTGCTTTGTTCTCTTCTGTATTTATTCAGCGTTTCGCGCTGTTTTGTCTCTAACTCTACCTCCAAGTACCAATACTTGTGGTGGTCTGTCTGTGGTACTACTGATCTTGTTCATTTGTTCATTTGCTCAGCAGCTTGATTGTCGAGATAATAGAGGATTTTTAAGTTAATACCGCCGCCCCAATAAAGTAGCATAAAGTAGTAATGCAAATATAGGTACAGTCCAGCTACCCTGAACTGAAAAGGGGCGCATTGTTTGAGGGATTTGAATGAAAAAAATGTCTACGAAAAAACACACAACGGTCGAGGCAAATATAAAATTCTGTGTGCACGTCTAATATTTGCTTTACTTCTTAACTTCTAACTCATTAGGGTCGGTTTGGGCCAGTTGTAGACTTTAGAGACTTTCGGACTTTTGTGGTGAAGGGATGTAAAGTACGACGGGGAGTTGTATTTTAGAGGACATTTTTATTAATTATGCCCGAATATTACATGGGCCGTAAGTTGGATAAAAAAAGTTTCTGCGATTGTAAATTGGACTTATTTTTGCCTCGGTTCTCTTTGAAATGGTTTTGAGGGAAGTTGGGGAGGTGGTAAAGGGGAGTACTAATTCGTAGCAATTTTTGTTGTTTTGATTCAATTAGAACGTGATTTATTGCCCAACTACGCTAATGGATCGGTGGCGAAAACGCTGCATTTTCCTAGCGAGGACCTAACTCGAACTCAGACGTGGAAACGTTTGGACGGGGGAAAAATGTAAAAGACCCCAACAAAGTTTAGTGTGATCCATTAATTTCATTTTGCTTGGTTCCTTCCCGATCGCGTGGAATTCCGACGCGCCACTTGGACATTTTTGCGCGTCATAGAGGTCTTAATTATGATTTGTTTGCTTTCAGGTCGATTTGAGTCTGATAAGAAGCAACGATTACAAATGTCCATCCGAACGGAACAACATGAACATGCACACCCATTACAACCACAATCTATCGCACCAGAAACAACACCTCCAGCATCAACATCAGCATCAGCACGCACCGCACAAACAATACCTCGGACACGCCGCGAAGAACAGCACGCCAGAGTGGGAGCCGGCGCACGTCGTGGCGACCACCACCACGACCGCGTGCAGCGGCGGCGTGAACGGCGGCCGCAAGCATCGCTCTACCTCCGCGTCGGGCGCGCTCGCCGGCGTGTCTTCGGCCGTGGTGGCGCCGCACGCGCCCGCCCAAAGTCAAACCGCGCGCGGCGTCGAACGGCGCAGCACGCGCCACACCAGCACGCCACCAGCGCCGCCTTCTTCGCACGCCGCCGCCGCCGCCGTCTTCGTCGTCGATCCGGCCATAAACAAGCAACACAGAGGCGGCATGGACGGCGCACGCGGCGTCAAACTTTCGCAGATTCCGTGCCCGCGCAACGCGATGCACGAGAGCCGGCGCGCGGCGCGCGATAACAAACAGATAGTGCCCAAGGTGTACGTGAACGAGCGCAACGTGAAGATCGCGTATCACCATCCGCCACAGCCGCAATTGCCACAAATGCAGCAGTTGCACGTGCCGCAATTCCATCATCACCAAGCTAGTGCGAGCCAGTGTTTCCTCGCCGGCGAGGAGAGTGTATTCGGGGTTTATCAGGAGACTAAATATACATTTGCCGTGAATGGAATGCCCGGGAGTATTGCGCAAGCATCTGCGGCAGCAGCATTTTTCGCCAGGTAAGAGAATTCGTCTTGACCCGCTCAATGTCAACTAACACGTGTTATCTCAAGGCGACGCGAACGTAGCGAAACTTGACGGCGCCATGGACGGCAGGCGAAGCTAACAAAATGCATGACCACGTCTCCGTCCCGTGCGAACACCTCGTGTGCGCAACGTGTGCGGTGCGGCGATTATTTAGAGAGCTTAATGAATTTGCCGTTGCCTCTAATTACTTCACGCGCTTACGCCGGCGCCACATCCAGCGCACCGCGCGTGCTCAAACCGGTTATTTGTCTTTTACACTAATTAAGTTAGCGCCGCGCGCGTCGATAGACAAATTTCGTAAATTCGTTGATTGAATTAGACGCGGCGCGGCGCAGATCAAAGCCGGCGTGCGGCGTCCGCAAACCGCGAGGCAGCAAACACGCGCCGGATTCAATCTCGACGACTTCGAGTTGTTGTTTTACCGGGAAAGACGAGGCCCTCACAAGACACACGTGAGCAACCGGCGCCGGCGCGGCCTCTCAAAAAGACATTCGGGACGTGCAGCGTAAAACGTCTAACCGCTCAAGGTGTGTGGAAGTTTCTTTGCTTTACAATTAAAATCTCCGGTCATTTGAAGCAAATAATTGCTTTCAGCATTTTCTTCATTTCGACGTTTATTTTTATATACACATTTGACCCAAACACATTAAAATACCTGTGATTAGATCGGGAGTAAGGTTTCGTATAAAAAAAGTTTAAATTTATGTAAATCTGCTTATGAAACTGCTAAAACTATTATTACACATTTAATCCGCTCAAATTGCTTATGTTATTTGCATGAATCAAGGCTTTTCAGACGCGTTCCTCGCTCGAAACTCGACGAATTTCTGATTGAGAGAGAAAATTTTTAAATTTTTTGTATATCGACCGCAAAGTTAAAAAAATACTGTTGGCATATTACCAAATTTTTTACGTGAATTTCTTAACTGATAGAATAATAAATAAAATATTATCGATTAATTCGTGTTTAGAATCGGTTGGACTCTGGAGGCGATTGCAATTAAGATAAGCCACGCAATTCTAAACATGAAATTAGTTTTTAATGCAGTAATTAATAAACATCGATAACCGATACGTGTCGACGATCAGGTCGACGCCGTGCGAGGGAATTAAAACTCTTGATTGCAATCTGCATTCAGTCGTTCGCAGCTGATAAAATGGGTGGTTTCTGCGGGCAAGAAAGCGATGTTAATCACGCGGTTCATTGGATTACGAATTAATGTGAAATTGATTAGATCTAGCAATTAATATGTGCGGACGTTTTTAATTCGATTTCGAGCGAAATTTTCCGCCAACAAATTAAGAATTACTTATTCGCATCTGAAGTCGTGTCGTATGTTGCAAAACAGTATCATTTTTAACAATCGTGTGGGGCAATATGTGGCTGGAGCGTTCCGCACGGTCGGAACACATCGAAAATGATATTAATGGCATGTGCCATTTAACTCTGCACTCTTGTGGGTCTTTTTAATGAGGTAATATATTCGCGAGTCAATTAAAACGTTAATAAATTACGGCGCGCCGGTCGCACCACGGCCTTTCCGATATCGTTTGTTTCGCGCATTCGCAACGCGCACCAACTGCACATATGACGACTGTTTTTATTCCGGGTTTATGCCGGCAATTAATTACCAATTACCGATTACCTGATTACTTAATAAACATGTGACTGCCAGGTGCAACGAGTGTGTATTATAATTGTTAATTAAATACTCGTTTTAAATACTTAGGTTTACGCTAATTCATCAATGGGGCGGGAGATTTTTATGTTATTAGGCGATCTTTAGCCAGCCCGTCTTGGTCATGCTGCTAAAGGTCTTCCGAATCGAAGACGTTCTACTCACTTACTTCCTTCAGCACAGTTCAGGATTTCNCGAGTCCTAGATGAATACAATTGTTTCTGGTACTCGTACTTCCTACTTTCTTACAATTTTCTAGAACGACGGTAAAGACTCCGAGTATTTTTGTCGGAGCCCATCTTCCTGTTCGATCAGATGCACACCTAGTTATTCAATTCTTTGTGGTGCCGCGCCGATGTGCGACTTTCTTCGATTGTCCTCCAGCAACACCTCACGAGCGAATACGAATTGTGAGAAACGCACGAAATCGTGATCGTGATAAGCGGAGTGTTATGTGTTAGGCGATGTTATGTTACGTTCACGTAAATGTAAAACGTCTAGGGTAACTTTTGTTGTCAACACCCGGTAGATGACAATAAAACGCCACAAAATAACATAAATATTATGACCATATTAACGTACGTGAATTAATAACTACACGCATAAGAGTGTCGGACGAAGTTTTCAGTTTATATTTCATCGCGTACCTACATGCAGCAAGTGCGCGTTAGGTGTCCATGTAAGTACTCGTTGGCGTTCGTCGTACGAGCCCATGGAAGCGCGTATGTATAATTCATATTGAATTAACGTGAAATTCTCATCGCGCAAGGCACGAGACGAGACGCCCACTCGACGAGAAATACTTTTGCCGCACGCACGCCCGACACTTGAATGCGCCGCGGTAATAATAATTCAATTAAGGATTTTTCACTGTCCCATCACTGGCATGTTAGCACCGTGTACGAACGGCATGCGTCCGTCCGAGACTCGAGATTCTCAAGCCACATTACTCGTCGCCTTCTTTCTGCGCGAGAATAATTGGAGACGACGGTATACGAGGCTCATGGGTGTTGCGGGTTTTGTGGGCTTACGACTATGGTTGCGGTGCAGCTCGCATCGAGTGTGGACGGCAGAGACTCGGAAAAAGACGCAATTTAATTAGTGGGCACTTAACGACAATGCGTATTTACATTTCCGTGCGTCGGTCGAATATACGAGCGCGTCGGTTCGTAAATCAACGCGCACGCGCGCCGAGCAGCGTGCGATGGACGAACACGTGTGGTGTGCAGCTATGTTGAAAAGGTATTAATCATCGTGGGTTATGAATATGAAAATGTGTGGTATGTAGGCAGAAATTATTTAGTTTTTAAGTGAATTATAGCAAGGTAGGTTTTAGTCAGAAATTTGCTGCGTACATGACAGATGGCGTTACGGGTTGTTGCAGATTCTGAAGTCATTTTTTCTGAGAACTGTTGTTGTAAAGGTGTCGGAATAATTTTAAGAAGTACTCGATAGGTGTTCCGAGTTGTCCTTATCAATTTTAAAGTCAAATTTTTCTGAGAACAATAATAGTAAATGGGTAGAAGTGATATCAGAGATATTCGACACTCAGAGCTGCCAGGAATACTTGATAGATGTCGTGAGGTATTCTGGTAGCATATATAGCTAAATATTTTCGAGCAGCATCAATTTTGTGCTAGAATATACAAATATTCCACTTGATTAGTAGGAATATAATTTAACTATTTTATCACTTTAAATTATGATAAACGTGTTGGAAATTATTTCTTCGTAACTATTGCACAAATAGTGATTTAAGGTCAACGATTTGTAATGCAGAACGCTTGACTATAGCTTGAGTCTTAACAAATGTAGTTTAATTCCTAGAAACAAGTTGTTGTTGTCAGACTACAAAAATTGCAATTTCTTAGAACTTGCGATGCCGATAGAACATTTTCTTAATTTCTAATCACTTTTACGTGGCTATTACTTCATTTCACTAGCAACTACATAATGTTATTGTGAAATGCCACGACTATTCGACCTGATTTCTCGCTTTAAAATAATTTCCATTTTATCGGCGCGCAATTAATTTCAAATGTCATTTCATGTAAGTATTCAATCTACGCGCCATTAATAATATCGGTTCTACGGAGATTTATCGATTAATTAGCAATTGATTTTGTAATCGCCACCACTTACTACATATTGCTATTCAGATATTCGATTCGGTACAAGTCGTGCTACCATTAGCTGTTAGGTGCGCACCGCAAAGCGGAATCGATAAAAACGCGCGTGTCAATCACAGAGATAAATCAATCACATTCGCTGGTCGCGCGTGCCGACGTAGGAAAATCTGACAACTCAAAAGTTTGCCGCCCACGCGTCATCGGTAATCTCGGGCGGAGGCGGCGCGACTATCTCGAACGTTTATTTCCGGATGCAATTACGCAACGTGCGTCGCGTCGCGATTTTGTGTACGAAACGTGTCGCGGACGTCGCGGATCGATATTGCGCGTACGTGCAGCAAGCGTTGCGGCGTTTGGGCGCGCCGTGGGTGTTTTAATGGCGAATGCATAAAACGCACGTTTCGCGTCTTACAAATTGATTGCGAGCGCGCGCCGACTTCTCCGTCGCGTTTAATAGACGCGAATTGTGTGCCTAAACGAGTCGCAAGCTGGCAGGCAACCGAGCGCGATTCGCTTTTGTCGTCGTTCCAGTTTTATTGGCAGCGATTTTATTATATTATCGCGACGAGGTGATTCTTCGACTCGGCTAGCACTGGATTCAGCAAAACGCGTCGGCAAACGAAGGCGGACTTACAGTTCTGATCATTTTACGTGGACATTTCGCTGAAATTTGAAATAACCAACTTCGCTTGCATTCCGATGTCTGCGGCTTATTTATTAGGCAGTACGAGATACTCGCGTACGCGCATCTTGTATCTTCATTATCCTCTGCAGGTAATTTGATGCCAGGTGATGCGTATCGAAATGATACGGGCTATTCAATTGACGCGTGAATATATAAAACGTCTATTAAACGGCCATTAGGAGAATTATAAAAGGCGGCGACGCCGTGAACGTTGTACGCCGACGATATTCACGATATTTAGCGGCGAGCAAAGTGAACAATGGGTGATCAGACCAATCGGCAGTCCAATAAAAATACATATACCAATATAACCAAGCTAATTGCGTCCGAGCCTTTTTTCCGCACCCAGCGGACGGCGCGTAATCGCTTGCCTAATCGTCTGTCATCGGGCGTGTAATTATGTTAATTCGGTTTTTGGTCGTCCGAACGCAAACAGACCGAACTTTGTTCCGACTCGACGACGTCGCGTTTATTGAGTTTTCCGTTTCATCGCGCACCGCGCGCGCCACTCGATCAGATTGATTGTCGTCGGATTTCAATCGACCGAATGGCTTCAAACCGTTTTTTATTTGCCTAATATCGAATGACAACAAATAATAGCGGGACCGGCCTGATTATTCGCGTAATGCGATATAATATTTGACTTTGAATTTTATATTTTCACTCTGTATGCAAGAAGCATACGAAATAGTTTCTGTTTGCGGTCGGGCGCCTGTGATGCATTGTGATAGGATTCGGTAATGGGATTTTTAAGAGGCTTGAAATTGGATGCGAGCAATTTGCATATGAATAATAAATCCGCGTTACAATCGCACTCGACATTATTCGGGTATATTGATATTGTGCGTGGCATGGTGTGTCAATGTCGTGGAGCAGATTTATACTCGTGGTGTGTCGCTTATCATTATTATTTCAAGCAGTTATCGTGCATCACGCACTGGCCTATTTATTTATTTGTTTGGGGGCTCAATTTCCACAACAAAATATTACATGGATGCGCAATATTTTTCATTTTGCGACGGACTCTTAAATTTGTCAAGTCCACTAAAAAATTTCACTACCAGGAAAGGCTACGTATATAGGAAGTAATTTGGTTCAAAACATCGTTTTTCCACATATTATTTTCAATAATTGGAAATGATCAAAGTTTTACAGAAAAAAAAGTTTTTGTTTATCAGAGGTAAAAGAAGACTTGCAAAAGGGCAATTAAAAATTTTTTTGTCTGTGACTAATTATTTAGTAGATAAATTCATGGCCATAGATAAATTCATTAGAAATGCACTACTCGTTCGGCCCAATCTTTTGAAGTATTATACAGGCAAGTGATTCCTTGATTACCACATGTACCTTTTTAAAGTTTCAAACGTCACTTTGTCATTCTGTTTTTACGTTTTGCGGAAATTTTTAATGAATAGATTAAATGAGGAAAAATTACAATAGAGTCTGGACATATTGATTTTGAAAAAACACGATTACACAATACACAATAACAATGTCAGTGAAGATTTTAGTTGGAGGAGGTAAATTTGCATTTTCTATTTTATTAAAAAATATGCAAAATGAATCCAAAAATTTAAATATGCGTAAAAGTATATTATTGTTACAAAATTGTTAAACAGGACTTTTTTTTCATATTTAGTACACGTATGTAAAATACGATTTTTTTCTAAATAAAACCAAATTGTTTTCAAAATTTATAGCGTTTTAAAGTTTTGACAATAAATGAAAATATGCTAAACACGCTTTTTTTCAAAATTAAATATTGAATGAATGTATTATCGTTTGCAAGACTATTAATTTTTTTTTAGTAATATTACTTTTCAAAACCAAATTAAACGAAAATTCTACGGATTAAAATAACAAAACACAAAAAATTCCAGAGTGGAGAAATTTTTCTATAAACTGACTATAACAAAAGCCACGCGACGCGCCTCGAGTAAATTTCTGAAATAAAATCATAAACTCTCGGTTTTAATATATCTCTAATGGCAAGATAAAGCACCAAGTATACGTCCCAGTAGCTGGTGCAACTGTCCAGCCATCTATGCCGATTGATTGAAACCATCGTTACCCAAGCTACCCAAGCTATACTTTTTCACGTTGAGTTGGGCATATCTATTGTATTTAAATATGAGTATAGCCATTGAAATGGGCGATATTGTTTCTGGTTCGACCGCCTCGGAAGCACCAATGTATAATTTATAGTTTTTAATGGTGTGATGAAGCGTTGCGAGACAAAGCCCGTCGAGCAGTAGCCGAATGCCGTACGTAATGAATAATTTTTAACTCACCCACGCGCGCAATGATGTATGCAAGCCGGGAGGGTTGTTTCTGCTCGCGCCTCCTACGTAATATTTAATAACCGCGAATACTCACGGCGTAATATACACATCAACGGCGAAACACGCGAGGAAAACCTGTAGCTCGAGCGATTGCGATTTATTGTCGATCATTTATCATTTTAAGCGGCTGCGCTGTTTGTAGGTTTTATTCAGTCGGATTGTCACCTTCGGCAAATGCCGAGATATGTTGTCAGGTAACGAGTCCGGCCTGCAGACCGAGGGGGGGAAAGTCTTAATTAATCTCGTCGATCGGGAGCGAAACGCGGAGGCGCCTGCGAGTCGTAATTAATAATTGCATCGGGCATACGTTCGATATTTAATTGCAATGACAGGCGGAGAAGAAGCTTCGTAATGATTTAATTAGGGCTTTGCGTGTTTTGCGTTTTGTTGAAAAATCCCCACTGAGATGATGACGCGGCGGCTGTTCTTCGGTGGAAATTACCTTTAATTATTTTACAAAAATTGCCACTCACGCCGAACGGCCGGGCCTTTTGGCATTCGCGATGGGCGGTGCACGATTGGATGATGCACGTGCAATCGGACGTAATGATATAACGGGATGGATAACTGGTTTTTTTAACGCCTCGTTTCGGACGTTTAACGCGCGCTTTTTTTATATTGCGCTCTTTAGTATACGAAGCAGAGTTGGTCGAGACATTAAAGCTCAGTGAATTTGCATGTTTTCGGACAGAAAGCGTTCGCGGATTTACGACTTATATCGCCTCGCATCACTCGCGCGGATTTCGGTGTAAAGTTAATATTTCGGGGTTTAATTTTAAAACGAGCAGACGAGGCCGAGCGAGCGCGGGAGTCTAAATTAATGACACGTTAACATCTCGTAAAATGCATGCATCGCGGGCGAGATTTCCTAGTTAGGAAATAATGTAGCGTGAAATTTCGCCGCAATCTATTTCCAGACGCTCCGTGCCCGCGCCCTTGCCCTTGCAAGTTGACAGTCTGCGCCACCAAACAAATCGTACTTTTTGTCGCTTTCTGGGTCGATGATTTTCTCGACGATGAAAATGCACTTACTGTGTATTAACTAGCGACTTGGAACAAAGGCATTTTTACAAATGCCTTCGCCACTTCCCTATCTATCTTCGCGACTCTCGGCAGTCGGGAGTAGAAATACATATGATTGATCGTGGGGAGACGCAAGACTAATTAAACATAACTTTTGACTAGTTGCTCTCTCGCGTTTTTTCGTCACGGACCGCAAGCTTATTATCGTCTAGGTCTCGAGCCATTTAACATGACTTACCGACCATGTCGGACTTTTATTTCGTTATCAATTTTGTTTCTTTAGTTAATTGTAGCGCACGCATTTCGAAATTGTAAATTAAAACAAAACGCCTCAGAATTTTCCATGAACAATTTATGAAATTACGGTAAACCACTGGACGTCGTTCCGATGTATATGTGTGATAAATTAAATTGCAGTCGGGTCGCATCGTTAAATCGCAGATTGCCGTGCAGGAGAAGAAAGAAAAATTTCGCTTGTAAATTCGACGCCGAGCGGGAGAACATTCGCACACAGCAAGCGTCGCTGTGATATGTGATTCGTTCAAGTTTAAGTTTGAGTATAAATCCAGATTGGTATGCAATATCGCAACGCAGGGCCGCATCTGTACGAAAACCTATCGACTTTCGTATAACACTTTAGCAATTCGCAGGATTCTGGTGCAATGCGGACGTATTAATCGGTTTGACTTTCTTGTATATTGTTGGTGCGACACTGTATAAAATTGATTTAATGATATTTGTTGGCGTGCTGGAGCGAAGTTATTGCAAATATTGCGTTATGCATTCCCCGCTGATCATTACTTACGTTTATTACTAGTGATTTTTTCCCGTGCGCGCTCACGACGACGATAAAGAACGAAGAAAAATAAATTTACGATAAAATTGAATATAATCGCGCGGTTCAATCTTGAAGCGAGCTTTAAATTAATTTACCGCTTTAGGTCATGCGTTCTGGCTTGCACTCGCATTGTGTTGATGATAAAAGTATGCATATTCATAGTTCCTGCTCGTTGGCTTGTTTTCCTGCTTAGCATTAGGTCGGCCTGTTGGGACTGTCGATGGAATTATTAGATCATGTCAAAGCGTCAATCGAAAGCTTTTTGGACGTCTTTGGCACAACTTAGAACATCTGTTTCCTTTAAATCATCTTCTAATTTTCCAATTTCCTACTGTTAAATAGAAGCAACGTTTAATGTTACAAAGTGAGTAAATCGCAATCAACGTTAATTTTATACTTACATGACCGTCACTTACAATCAGTGAAAGTCAATATTATCAGTATTATTCGATATTGTCAAATTGTAAATCGAAACCTTTTTTGTCGACTTTATTTGAGACCTGTTTCTTCGAAATTGTTTTCTTATTTTTTAATATTTGAAATTGCCGATTTCCAATCGAAGCATAGTCCGAATAAGTATTTTGATGTCAATGAATAAGTGCAGAAATTGTGGTCGTGCAAAGTGAATAAGTCGTAATAGTAATAATAAATTTACTGATCTAGCGTTGATTCCATCTCTCATTCTCATTCTCATTCTCGGTGTAAGTCAATATTATCAACGACCCCGATATGGTCGTCTTGCATTGCCCGGCCACACGATAAGTATCGATGTGATGCATTATTACCAAGCATAAATTGATATATGCATGCAGCGGGCGGCTAGCGCGCCAAGCGCGCATTAACATGATTAGGAACATCTCCTGAACACATGTTCAGATATGGATGAAGGGACCCGAAGAACCGATCACCTCGGGTCCTGCGATCGTTTCGATGCCGTCGGTCCGAAGTCGTGTTCGAAGTTCCAGCGACTCGTTTGTTGCTTGTTAACTCTTTAACTCGCAACTTGTTCGTCGTGCACGTTCGATCATCGTTCATTTTTCATTGACCAGGGCGAGCGTTGTGATTAATGCACGAACTAGTTACGTGAACTGTACGTTCTGCTTTGCAAACAAGAACTTTATCAACAAAAAACACGCTTGCGATGTTTCCTGATTTCGTCATTACCAGTGACTGCCTTGTTTTATATTAAAATTAAAAAGTGATGTTGCGGTTAAAGTTACCAGTTTGCTTACATAAATCCAGTTCAGAGTTAAGTTAACTTGGGCAGTTGATCGCTAGAAGGCGACACCTTGTTTATTCGATATGATGACGAAATCGACGTGTAATTTTCTTGCCGATCAGCGCTTTGAGTAGCAGTGGCGTAGTTAAATATTAACTAATGTAAGTAAATTTTAACCGCGCATGCGCGCGCATAACGACTGCGCATTTCTTCGGGCGAGCGATAAATGTTCATTGGAGTAATTGAATTCCAAGAGATTTTATTGAATTAAAATGCGACATCGTGGCCATAATCGAGAAGACGAAATTAAAGTCAATTTGAACCGGTAGATAAATATGCAGTTTATCCACGTCGTTGCATATATCTTCGGTAGTAGCAGCAATGTTTAACATGCAGGCTGTTTGCTGATCTTGATGATTCTTTATGTTACGCGTGCCTGAACGATTTTCTTGAATTTTGCTCTATCGACGTTTCCAGTGCAAATTTGTAGCAGCATAAAACCAGATTCGCCACGATAATCACACGTGTTGCTCTATGCGTCTTATTTACGCACGGTTCGGGGTTGTTGCGCCGCGCGGCGACGGCGAATCGTAAAATTAATTAAAATGAGTTCGTTTTAAGGCCGTAATGCATGCGACGTTGTAAACGTCATCTTAAAACACGCCGTAAAACACGTTCGGACGCAGATTTATACGATTATTTGTTGAAATTACACATAAAACGCTGTTTTGCACATTCGCGCAGGCGTCGCTTGCCGGCCGAGCGAAGTAGCCATATTTGCCTTTTCTTTTTCTCGAGTCTTGTCCGCGCACGTATTTATTACGGTTTTTACGGCCCGAGGTTCAATCGCGGACGGTAGCGAAGTCTACGTTGTTGCGAATCCGAATTTTCCGCGCTTATCCTACGTCCAGGGCAACGAGAAAAACCCAATCATATAGCTGATATCGAATGTACGCAGATTAATTCAGCGTCGAACGCAACAAGTAAATTTTACAAGCAGCGGGAAATAATTTAATTTTTATCGGCTGTTTGGACGAAAATATATTTACGATTCGGCGTGCGCGAAGGCGCGCGGAGTTCTCAGATAATAAATCTTAATTTAAACGCACTTAAACAAAGCAATTACGCAGATAGTTACACTCTCAATCTTGCGCGAAAGCATAAACTTTCCATCTCGGTCTCGGCCGGACGCGACTTGCCGAAAGATTCAAACTGGCCCGCCTTTTATTGCGATATCATTAACAGGCGCTTAATTAAACGAATTGAGTTATTTGTGAGCAAGGAAACGTGCGCGTATCGGGCATAGGATCGTAATGTAAGTATTCCAAAAGTTTAATGACACACCAAAACGTAAATGATTCGCTGTCTGCGCGAACGGCTGCCCAATTTGTTTGAAAATCCTCCAAATTTATAACTTCCAAACGGGCCGCCCGGCATTTTTCAAATTTAGCCCGGCGAACCCTTCCAAACCGACGACGACGTCGCACTTCGTTTATAAACACTCGGCGCTTGTTCGGCGTGGCGTTTTTGCGTTTGATGCCAGACAAGTTAAAAATACGTCAGCGTCGAGAGTGCGTTTCGGGTGGCGTCTATCAATGAGGAGAGCGCGTGACGAATGCGAACCTGTAAATGAAAATGCGCACGGCCGCGACAGCCGTGGGTTACTAATAAAGATGTGCGGCGCACGCTCATTTTTTCACGTCTGGAAGGGTGATGCCCTTCACGCGTCAACGCCTCGACGAGAACACCCCATGTGTCAAAGTGTGTCTAATAACTCTAACCGGCGAATCGATGGCTGTAAACCATAAGTGTCTAAACATGTTAAAACACATGGTCATTAGATGTTACCGTGCGGTAGATGGCGTTAGTTGTGGGGCGGATTACGAGAATTGCGAAATTATGAGTTTGGATTCGTGTAAAACCTTTGAAGACCTTTGAAGATTAGAAAATGTCTTTCCAGTTTGTTTCGGTCGTTTAATATTTTTCTGTGACACGTGGCGGGTGTGATGTTGCTTTTATGCAACCGGAAGCCGTCCGTCAATAGCTTGGCAAGTGCGACGCGTAATTGCATCCACCCTTTTGCTCGCCCCACGAGGCCTCCGCGTTCTTCTGGTAAATCTCAATCGGTTTAAAAAGAAGCGCGCGAGCGTGAAGATTTTTTCATCGCGAAAGTGGGAAAATCTTTCAGTAATCTTATCCCCATTATAAAATACCTTCCGTTACCATTAACCACCCCTCGACACTCTTGCTATACGCACTTCTTTATAATCTCCAAGAGCTGCGCCAAGTTCTGTAGGGTTTATGTGGCCTGCGTCGACTCCCAGCTCCCAACTATTCGTTGCTCTACACTAACAGACTTGCAGGACGTGAATTTCTTTATTGACGGCTTGAAATTGCATTGTGCGACGGAGGGGTAACACTGCACCGAGTAATTTATTATTTTTCGAAGGTCGCACTCTCGTTCATTCTTCATTCTTAGCTTCTTTTTTATGCCCTGACGTCGATTCAGAGTGCACAATGCGCGACTTTCCATTCGGTTGTTAACGTCACTGAAATGTTGTCATTAGTTCCATACTGACACCTTGAAGAAAAATAAGCAGAAGGGACTCTGGAAAGTTTCGTAATTAACCGAAAACGTCACACCTCGAAGAGTTTTCTGCAAACTATTGAGAGCAGCGGATGCAGGGGTGGGCGAAATGAAAA